>APFE030710155.1:0-11476 GCA_000404065.3 Pinus taeda | reverse complement strand
AATCCTCTATGGGTTGGTGTAGAATGTGAACAACCATGAGAGTCTAAGAGACCTTGGGATGTGGAACCCAACGGTCACACAAATGTACTATAAATGCATATCATGTCAATAATGATGAGTTCAATGTTTATCATCCACCTTTGTTGATTACATTCCATGTGACTTTAACAACAGGGACAATATTTTTGTATTCTCACAAGTAGAGGGAGTTAATCATGATGTTACTCTTGCTTCATTATTTTTTTTGGGATGTTGAAGTTAACCTAGTTAAGATTGTTTTAGTTGTTGGAGTTTTTAAGTTGTATGAGAGGGATTCTCATGTTCACAACATGTAAATAACACCGCATGGATTGTTACCCATACCATCATCTTGTTATTTCAAGTCGGATGTGACTTATGCATATCTTTACCTTTGTGACTTTTATAGGTATAATTCACTTGTCTTGAACTTGTAAGTAGATATGATTACCTTTGCATTACATCTTGAAAAACTCATGATGTTGTGTCTCATTAAGGGAATTTTGAGGTAAAAAATGGGCCTCAAAACTAAAAATGTACTAACAAAATAAACTTTTAAAGAGCCAATAAGATTCAAGATGATGATATCACACCCACAAGTAAATATTTTTGGAGGAAAAGGAAGAATCTTGCCTTTTTAAATTCTATTATCAACTTATATCCTTATAGGTTTCCTCAAATGTCAAGTGTATGAACCTGTCGGATGCATAATTAAATTATACATCTAATGAGTGCCCACTTTGCATACTTTTGTGTATATCCACGTTGAAAAAATAGAAAATAAATGAAAAAAGACATGTTTCTTGAAAGAAACACATTTTTTTCATGTATTTTTATTTTTTCAGTGTGGATCTACTCAAAAGTATGTAGAGTTGGTACTCTTTGGATGCAAAATTTAATTCTGCATCCAATGGGTACCTATACTTGAAATTTGAACAAGGAGGTAAGCCAAAAATAAAATATAAAAAGGTAGTTGTCTTTCTTTTACTTTAAAAATTCATATCTTATTTTATTACTTTAATTATTTTATAATTTTCTTTGGTAGGTGCATTTTAGGCCTAAAAAATTTCCTAAGGCTTATGTTCTTGACTTGAGATATTTTTGAGTTAGACAAGTGCCTTGTGATCCAAGGTTAAATTCCTTCAAATTCATAGATCACCAATGTTCTTTGGAGGTCCAAAATGATGTGATAGCACCTTGTGAGGAGACAATACTCGATTTTAAGATTGTCATCATTACATATTTGTAGATGGTGGGTTTGGAGTTGCAAAGGGAGTCGATACATGTTGGTGAAAACATTTTCCATGTAAAGAGGGATTGTTATATTTTGTATTTACTTTGAAAGTTTTTACACCATGTTTGGCAGTGCTTCATGAGATTTGGGGTACATGGTGTATGATGAGCCCCTAAATGATCCATGATAGATTTGCACATTGCCGATGGATTACTTAGGGATTGCTCGAGCTTATTTTGATGGTTGTATGAAATCCTTCCTTAGGGCATTGGAGATCTTCAAACAACTTGGTGACATTCTACATGCTCACAAAAATGAGGAGGTTGTTTGATAAAATATCATCTTGTATTTGTGGAGGAGAATTGGGAATCTGAGGGAAGGATGTTGATCCTTAAGCAACATATAATAGCTTGGATGATTCCATCGAGGCATGTAATTGACTTGGGGATACCCAAATTGTAATAATGTTCATGTAGGGGGAGTGGATACAGTGGAGCACATGACTTTAAGAGGCTCATTGGAGTCATTGGAGGCTTGGAGGAAGAGTGTTCTTTGGAGGTTCAAAGTGTTTTCCTATGTAGATATTATTTCAGATTTAGATCTATTTTATGCATGATAATATTTCCCTAAAGGTATGAGGAATGGAACTTTTTGGAAAACTTTGGTATATTTTCTCTTGAATTTCTTAGTGTATTAGGGTTGTTAAGAGGATAAATATTATTTTTTTCCATTGTTTTTTAATTATAATTCATAATATTCATGAGGCTTAAAATGTGTAGGGCTGAGATCCAAAAAACCTTTAGGAAAGAGGTGAAAATTTTTCAAGTCATATTAATTTCCACAGTGTAGAAAATTTATACAAGACAATCACAAATATAGAGGAGAAAACAATATGTCATGGCTTCCATTCACGTTTGATTCATTCAGAGGACTAGATAATGTCAAATCCCATCTTCAAATTGTGACTAATTTCCTATGTGCCATGGTTCTAAACCACATACCATCATATATTGAAATATCAATTTTGTGGTCTCCTTCTGTGACTATATAGGTCAATTGGATGACCAAATCCGTACCATGGCATGGGAAACAAATAGTGCACATGGACACGGGGGTGATGACTTGAATGGAGTCAATATGAAATAAACCTCTATGGAATACAAACATAGGTGGATAGTAAAAGAAAAACGTGGATTACCACTTGTAGAGAATCCATATAGAAGTATAGGGCCAATCTTAAAGTGTTTCAAGGTGGAAAGACCAAGTGAGTATCAATACTCATCACAAATGCAAAGTTGAATGAGAGGGTGTTGAAATATGTAGCTCAAGTGGGATTTTTTACATGAGTGAACATGGAGGAAGTGGTTCAATAAATTTCATTGGTGGCCTTTTTGAAAAAGTGGTCACTAATTCTATTTTCTAACTCATTTAGGATAAATTGAAATATCTTGTGTTTTTCTATTGAGTCTAATAAAGAATATTTAATTCATTATTGACCTAGATTAGATTTAATCCAACCATACATCTCAAAACCAAAGTATGGTTTTAGTAAATTAGAGTTTTATAAAAGCACAAGTAAGACAAGATAGAAAGGTATTGTTCATAGTTGAACAATTTAGTAAGTTAAGCACCAAAAGAGAGAAAGTGGCACACATCAAGAAGAGGATCCAATTAAAAGTTTTTAATAGGTTTAAAACGAAACATTACAATGGGTTTGTATATCCTTACATATCCATATAACAACTTGTAAAACTATCATCTCTCTTCTTCCTCTTCTTCTTATTTTTTTGGTGCAAGTCATATAGCTCAGTATTGAGGAGATTTCGGTAAAGATGTAACTATTATTTTATAAATTTATGGAGGTTTCCTTATAGGATTTCACTTAGGAATGAAAAGTTGATCTTGAAGGATAAAATTACATATATTGTGTGAAAAATTGTTTTTATGCTTCCACTATATATATATATAATATATATATATATATCTATTATATATATATCACATTTTTCAATATTGTGTGGTTGATGCGATGATTTGAAATTATTTTTTGTATTAACTTAAATTCAATAATTCATATATTGAATTGATATCATAAGGACAACAATCACCTAGTATTGGAAATTTCATCATGGTACCACAACTTCTCTTTAATTAAGATTCTCAAGGGTTTGCAATAGTAAATCAACTTGGAAACATGAACCATTACTTAGAGGGTTTCAATATTTTCTAAGGACTAATTTAAATATTTGGGAGTTTATCTAGTAGATCTCAAAGATGTCATTAGTTAGCCTTAATTTCGAGGATGGATTGGATGGTGCCTCAAATTTCTTATCTTGGAAATTCAACATTACACTCTTGTTGGAAGGGAATGATATTTAGGACATTGAGAATGATGTTGTGGAAAAACCCATAGATCCACAATAGATGGAAAATCATAAGAAGAAGAAAGTTAATGGCAAGCAAATTGTGATAGACACCATAAAGGATAATTTGATCCCTCATATATATGAAAATAAAAATACAAAGAAGATGACCAATTCCATGGTTGGCCTCTACCAAAGTGAAAATATAAACATGAATATGATATTGCAGAACAAACTTAGATTCATAGAGATGACTAGATTTAGTTCCAATTACCTTATGAAGGTCACATAGATTTGTGATCAACTTGAAGAAATTGTGGAGAATATTTTAGATGTATAGCTAGTGAACATGGCACTAAATAGATTCCAAACTTCATGAGAACTATTTGTCAAAGGTATTTTTACTCATGAGAACCTACCTAAATTTTAAAGGTTGTTTACGAGGAGACAGAATGAAGACCAACAAGAAGGATGGTTATGAGAACCTAGCCCTATTTTGGTCAAAAAAATAAGGGAAAAAGTAAAGGACTTAACAAGGGTAAGGGAAAGAGTGAGGAGTCAAACTCACAAGAAGGAAATAAGGACTTGAGTAAAATCAAATTCTTCATTTTTCATAAGCATGCTCATTATACATCACAATGTCTAGATAGGAAGAAGGATAGGGGAAGCAAAAACATAAGCAAACAACAACCTCTAAAAAAACTTAGATGAATGAGTATGCTACTAAGTTTGGGAAGGATTTCTAAGTAACATCTTTCCTTTCTACGAACATGGTTCTAAGGAATGTGTGGTATGTGGATAGTGGAGCATCTCATTGTATGAAATCAACCTCATAGTAAATTTTTATTCGAATAGAACAGTAACCAAAAGTACATGTTGAGATTGGTGATGATGCCAAGTACCTAGTAGCAAGAGTTTCTATTGTTCCCTTCTAGATTCAATCAAATAACTCTTTATATTTTGATGATGTTCTATTTGTTCTAGTTATCAAGAAGAAATTGCTTTCAACTTTGATTATGGGGGATAAGGGTTATGCAATCAAGTTTAAAAACTAGGAGGTCGTCATCATATTGAAGGAATATAGCCTAGATTTAGCACATGTAGGAAGGGTTAGGGAAGGTAGTATTTTTTAGCTCTAAATCATAATAGTGACATTTTTTGCAAGTTGTGGCATGAGAGCATGGAGCACCTACATCATAGTCTATATAGAGGGAGATAATCTAGGTATTCTAGAGTTCATCATTGAGTAGAAAAGTCTATCTAGAGGGTGCACACTTGGAAAGCATGCCAAAATGTTTTTTTTTCCAAATAATGAGTATGGGTATAAGGAGATTCTAGACCTATTTATTTCAAAAAATTTAGACTAATATAAGTAGATCAATTTTAAGAAACTTGATTTATGTTTCCTTGATTGATGACTTCTCTTGCAAGATTTGGATCTACTTCCTAAAGACCAAGGGCTAGATCTTTTCTAGGTATCGGGAGTTAAACTAATTAGATGAGAAAAATTAAGGAATAAATCAAAGACTTGATATTGAATAATGGATGTAAGTATGCCTCTAAGGAGTTTGAAGATTTTTGTAAGGAGGTGTGAATCAAGAGGGAGTTGACTATTTTGTACAACCCATAGTAGAATGGGGTTTTAGAGTGAAATAACTAATCCATCATATGGCTTGCTAAGGCCATGATTCATGAACAAGAATTGTCAATGTTTCTTTGGGAAAAGGCATGCAATGCAATTGTCTACATCCAAAACTAGTGTCTGATAGGATCTTGAAGAATAAGACACTAGATGAGGAATTCATTGGTGTGACACCATACGTGAGGCAATTCCACATCTTTGGCTAGCTAATTTATATCCATGCTCTAGTAGAGAAAAGGACTAGGTTGGATCCATCCAACTTGAATGGTTTATTTGTGGGTTATATTGCAACTTCAAAGGCCTACCAAGCCTACATTCTAAAACAAGGGAAGATAGTAGCAAGCAAGAATGTAAAGTTTGAGGAATATTTTCATCCAGGAAGTACCATGAGCCTATTCTAGTGATATAATATGAGGACCAAGAAAATTTTAAGGTTGAGCCAATGTCACTAATAACTTCAAGAGTCGTACAACAATCTTCAAGTGAAAAAGAGTAAAACCTAAATTGTTCACTCAAACATTGAGGGATGCTCATGACTATGTTGAGGCTTTAAGGAGCATGTTGAGAGAAAGAAGGCTTATGAAGAAAATTTCTAAGCTACATGTCATTGTTGAGAAACATCATATATTCAATTTTTTCTAGTTATCAAGGGGTAGCAAACCAACAAATATGGTAGGATACCATAGTGGAGCAATACATGTCCATAGTGAAGAATGTGGTTTGTAACATAGTTCCAAAACTAGAGGGGAAGTCAATAGTGAGCTCTAGGTGGCTCTACAAGATTAAGCTTGCACAAATGGAAACTTTGAGAAGTTCAAAGTGATATTTGTGGCAAGAGGGTTCTTCCATAAACAAGGAGTGGACTATGAGGAGACATTTGCTGTAGACACCAAGTACACTTCTAGTACAATAGTTATGTCCTTAACTTCATTTATGTGATGGAGGATACATTAGATGGATGTGAAGGAAACTTTCCTTAATGTGATCATTGAAGAAGATGTATACATAGGGTAGCCTCCCGAATTTCAATTAAATAGGAAGGATTCTCATGTTTGTAGGCTTCAAAAATCCTTGTATGGACTCAAGCAAACACTAAGAGCATGGTATTCCAGTATAAATGAATATTTACATTATATTCTAATTATATCCTCATTGGAATTAATTTGATTTTTATGGTGTTGTATGTAGATGATTGTTTCTTGTAAGTGCAGAGAAGCTCATAGTAGGGTGAAAAACAAATATGGTAGCTGAGTTTGAGATATAAGACATTGGGATGATGTATTGCTACTTAGGTTTGGAGGTTTAATAGAGACATAGGGAGATTTTCCTTGGGAAGGGTAAGTATGTGATGGCGTTAATATGATGGTTTAATCAAACAAGGGAGGTGGAGAGGAATACATCATTTGAAAGGAACCATGTCTTTGATTTTTATTAATAATATGATAAAGTGTGTGGTATTTCACTATCTTTGCTTGAAACAAAAGAATAAATTGTTAGAGGAACATTTAAGGGGATGTTGCTTCAAACAAAATACAATTTGATTATTAAGTTTGAGTAGGTAGAGATTTGAAATGGAAATTGTTGGTTTTATTTATATTAATTAAAAGATATTAGTATATAGTGTTAGGATTAGGTGAAGGATGAAAATTAAGAATAGTTAAATATGAGATGGATCAAAATTAACAAGGGGTAAGTAAAGGATGAGACGTTTTACACTTTAAGGTCAAGAGAAATGAGACAATGTGTAGAGGATGATCAAGATGTATGGATGTGATTAATCAAATATGAAATGTATTCGTCTTTAGTTATGATTAGAAGTGTTTATTTTTTAAATTAATAATATATGCTAAGTTATTAATTTATATTTATGAGTATTAGCTACAAGTGATCACTTTTTTTATGATTTTATATATACTTATGATTTACATTTATGAGCATTAATTACGATTGATCATTTTTTTATGATTTTAAATAGTGCATTTTATATGATTTTAAATAGTGCATTTTATATTCGTTGTATTAGATAATGCTTATAGCGTTAAAAAAATGAGATTGAAACTAGCATCATGAATCATGGAAGTAGTCTAATTTAGAAGATTAGATGATATAAAATTAATTTTAACTTAACAAAATAGAATTCAACATTTATAAATATTGAATAAGTCAAAGTCAATTAACATTATTTTAAAATAACATATCAAATAAAATATCATAAAATCTTTGCATAAGTCAAAGTCAATAATAAGACTTAATATGATTATAACAATAACATTTAACATGAATAATAAAACTAGTCTAATTAGAAAATTAAATAATATTAAAATTAATAACTTAACAAATTAAAATAAACATATACTAATATGGATGGGTCAAAATATAGATTGGTCAAAATCAATTAATATTAGTTTGAAACAACATATTAAATAATAAATTACAAAATCTTTACCAAGTCAAAGTCAATAATAAAATTAACATGGTTATAACAATAATATTCATTATAAATTCAATGTGAAAATGTGAATGATAACACTCTATCACATAACCCTTCAAATTAAACCCAATTCAATTATAACAATAAAATGATATATATCTCTACATATAATTACTATACTCAATAAATATTTCATCACTCTAAAAGATTAAAGTAGAACTTAAATTAAAAGATTAAAGTGCAACTTAAGTTAACATACTGTAGCATGTATGTGATTAAAACAAAGTAATTTTAGAAACTAATATGATCTCTTTGTTATGACTTTAACAATGACAACATGAGATTTTGGATTTCTTAAGTTGAAATCCTTTTTAATTTTTAATCTTGGATTATGACTTTATAGTCCAATATTGATCTTTATAAAAAAAATTATGTTAACCATCGAAAATCCAAAAAATTATATAAATAAAAAATTTAATCACGATAAAAATATGTTAAATAATAATTTTCTTAAGTAATAATAAAAGCATACATCAATTTGAAAGAGTTAAAAAGGCTTCTAGTGAATGGTATAGTCAGAAAAAAAAGCTAGCTCGTGATGAGGTAAGCTGAAACTAATTGAGGATAAATTGGAGAGGCTTGAATTGTTAGAGGTAGATGGCTATGAAATTATTGGTGGAAAAAGAAGAACAATGGATACAGGGCTATGTGATTTAAAAGTGGGGATGAGGATATGTTGCGCTATTCAATAACCTTCTATTTTTTTATTTTTAAAATTTCATAAAGAAATTTATTTTATAAAAAATGGGATTTTTAATAAATAAAAAAACATAAAAAATTAAATTTTTTATATGTCTCGAATAAAAATAAAATCAAATAGTTTTTGAGACCAAAAACTCATACTTTGCTTTTTGAAATCCTAAGTATTAAACCGTGGGTTATTTAAATTAAAAAAAAAATTATAAATCAAAGTTTAATTTAAATATGACTTATAATTTAAAATTTCGACTTATCCAAAGTTTTTATCACTTCTCTGTATCACAAATAAATATCATCTCATGGTAATACATGTGGTTTTTATCACTTCTATGCATCACAAATAAATATCATCCCATGGTAATACATGTGGCCTTAGCGAAATGTGATATAGACGGACCCAACGGGAAAGTTAATGAAATTCATAAAATTCCCCGCATCCGTGACTACTGCATGTTTTAAAAAAAAAGTTAAGTCCATACAATCAGAGAGCGCTTAACTCTGAACTTAACACACAAAACTCAGAACTTGCTTCATTTGATTGCTGAACAGGTTTTTATACACAGCAAGGAAGCTTCTGGAGTTCGGTGGGTGGTGGCTTCTCCAGGAAGCTATCCATTTCTCAATGCATCCGCCGAATCCTCTAGATTAGTCTAGTAGCTGCATTAATGGCGGGTGCTTGGAATTAATATCTTCCAACACTCCCCCTTAATTCTAACCATATGACAAATATACTATAGCACAATATACAAGACACTGTAAACGTACTCTTAATTGTCATGCCTACTGGTCTAAGTCTCAGCTAGGCTTACATTATAATCTTGATTTTCTACAACACATAACCTACTTTTACAAAACTCAATTTTTGCCTTCCCAAGAGGCTTAGTGAATATGTCAACTACATTCTCATTTGTATTACAGTACATTAGAGAAATTAATTTTGATTGGACCTTTTCTCTTACAAAATGATATTGTGTGTCTATATGTTTTGACCTTGCATGACATACAAGATTGTCCCTAGTTTGATGGTGCTTTGATTGTCACATCTGATCACTGTAGGTTCTTGTTGACCTTCACCAACATCTTCAAGTATTCTTCTAAGCCATATAGCTTCATAGGTGCCACTACATAATGATTTATATTTTTCTTCAGTTGATGACAAGGAAACTGTTGCCTGTTTCTTACTTCTCCATGATATAGCTCCCGATCCTATGTTGAAGACGTATCCAGTGGTGGATTTCCTGTCATCTGGATTTCTAGCCCAAGCAGAATCAGAATGACCCGTCAATTCAACATTACAAGCATTAGTATATTCAATACCAAAATTGATAGTTCCCTTTAAGTATCGAAGGACCCTTTTTGCAGCTATCTAATGGCTTTCATGAGGCTTAGCCATGAATTCAATAAGTATGCTTACTGCATAAGCAATGTCTGGTCTGGTGGTAGTGAGATAATTCAGACTTCCCACTAATTGTCGATACAATGTTCCATTCACCTCTTTTGTTCCATCATTACTTCTTAATTTGATATTTTGTTCCAATGGAGTACTTACTGCTTTATATCCATTCATATGAAATCTCTTTAGTACTTCATTTGTATATTTGCTTGGTGTGATTAAGGTTCTTCCATCATCTCTCCATACTTCAAGACCTAGACAATGGTGCATCTCACCAAGATCCTTCATCTCAAATTCCTGTGATAACTTCATTTTTATATCTGTAATTAATTTATCAACACTCCCTGTTATTATTAGATCATCAACATCTATAGAAAGTAATACTATATCCCCATTTCTGTCTGTCTTGACATACAAATTAGGATCATTTTTACTCTTTTTAAATCCTTGTTAAAAGAAGAATTTGTCGATTTTCTCACACCAATATCTGGGGGCTTGTTTTAGTCCATATAAGGCCTTTTTTAACTTGCATACAAGATGTTCTTGACCTTTCTTTACAAATCCTTCTGGTTGAACAAGATAAATCTCTTCTTTTAAATCACCATTTAGAAAAGTTGACTTTACATCTAATTGATGTAGCTTCCAATCATATTTAGTTGCCAATGCTATCATTATTCTGATTATATTCATTTTTGCAACCGGAGCAAAGGTATCTTCATAATCTATACCTTCTTTTTGTGAATAACCTTTTGCAACCAATCTTGCCTTATACTTGTCTATGCTATCATCTGCATTAAATTTTGTCTTGTACAACCATTTTGATCCTATAGGGACTTTATTTTCAGGTAATTCTGTTAATTCCCATGTTTCATTTTTCATTATAGAGTCATATTCTTCTTTCATAGCTTCCATCCATTCTTTATGATTTTTGGCTTGTTCATAATTTAAGGGCTCAAAAATAGTCATTACTTGAGACATTAAAGCATAATCTTTATACCTGATGGGGGCTTGAATCTGTCGTGTTGACCTTCTTAGAGGTTCATTACTTTGTGGAGTACTTTCTCCTTTTCTTCTCTGTGGAGTGCCTTCATTTCTTTGTGGACCTTGATTCCTTGATGTGTCTTTTGGAATGTCCATGTGTTCTAGTTCTTGAGTTGATTCCACAACTTCTTCTTCTTCCTTAAAGTTTTCATAAGAAGATTGCCATGTATTATGTTTATCTTCTTTTATTTGTTTATCTACATGCTCATGAAATATAACATCTCTACTTGCAAAGACCTTGTGAGTACTTGGATCATACATTTTATATGCTTTTTTATCAGTGCAATATCCAATAAAAATACATTTGATGGCTTTGGCATCTAACTTTCTCCTATCCTCTTTAGGAATATAAGAAAAGGCCTTGCATCCAAATATCCTTAAATGACTAACTTTAGGTTTGAAGCCATAAAATGCTTCAAATGGTGTTTTTTGCTCAAGATACTTAGTAGGGCTTCTATTTTTAAGATATACCGTTGTGTTAATGGCTTCAACCCAAAAACTATTAGAAAGTCCTTTACTTTTTAACATACTTCGAACACATTCAACTAATGTTCTATTCTTTCTTTTAGCTACTCCATTTTGTTGATGTGTATGT
>APFE030710150.1:807-24591 GCA_000404065.3 Pinus taeda | reverse complement strand
TGAACAGTTAAATATCATATTACTTAACTTGTTTATGATTACTTCCCATCAAGTAGATTGAGCCGAAGGGCAAAGGATCTGAAAAGTTAGAGTAGTGTGAATTAGCTGCTTTGTTTTAAGTTTGAGTTGTTTTCCAAGTTTTTTCTTTCTTTTCATTTTCAGTAGCAAGGATACTGGGCCATTGTCATTAGTTCGCTATTTGATGCATTTGTTTTCTCTTAAGAATTGATTTCATTTTAGTTACTGTAAAGCTTTCTTTTGAGCATTTTTCAAGATTAGAAATCATCACCATCTACACTCCACACACTTCACACTTCACTTTCATAATCACACATTAAAGAAAAAATAAAATCCAAAAACAAACTAAAAAGCTTAAAACGACAAAAGCATAAGGAAATGGTTATCTAAGTACATATAGTACACCTCACTTCGTCAGTTTACGAACCCCGGGTTGACATTATAAATACCAATTTAGATCACACTAAATTGACCAAACACATATGAAGACACATGATTAGGAGATCATGAATTATTTCTACCTTGGGAGTCTTATGCATGAGCAATCAGCTCAAGAAAATCATTGTATTTTAGTAGACATAGGGGGGTCTCGTGTTTTAAGGAGGGTCTCCTGTTTTAAGGAAGTTGGTTTCCTAAGTGTTGAATTAATGTAATTATTAAGGTTTTGAGTGATTTTAGTGAGAGAGGCTATAATAGGGATTTAATAAGTATAATGAGACATATTTGTAAATGTTCTCGAATGTAGGAGAACATGAGAGAATCAGGATAGTTGAGAGATTGAGAGATTTGAGAATTAATTGTAAATCTTAAATTAGGAGTTAATTCATGATTTTGTGGATTAGAGAGGATCCTTAGAGGTAAGGAAGAGAATTTAGGATTTTGTTGAGAAGGATATGGATCTTAACCAATAATTGGTTGTAGAATCCTTTTGTATAAATGTAATCTTAAAAGGCATAGTCGGGGGTTAGGCTTGTTAGCAACCCGTGCGCTAGTTGAAGACCCACAAGTCATAGATCTGATGACCTCATATATCCAATGGATATCGGGTCATAAATTGATCAGATGTTAATCTCAGAACGGAACCGAACATTTATAGATCAAGGATATATAATCCTTATCATCTCCGTAAGGTTAGGTAAACATTGCACAGGTAGCCTGTACGATATTGCTATTGATCGTTGGATCAAGTGTGCTTTGATCAACAGTGGAGATTGAAGCCGATAAAGTTTGGGCTTGATCGGACCTGAGAAGTTTATGAATGCGAGTTTATTTTATTTGGGGTCCGATCTTGTACATTTAGGTGGGACCAGCATTCATTGGTGGATTATGTGTTAGTCACTATTTGGTGATTAGTTGGGTTTTTTTTAAAACCCACTAATGTAAACGCTTCTGATTTGAATAGGTGGGCCACAACCCACAGGTTCACGTAAGGTTATATGAAAATTAGGGAAATTGCCTTTAGGTAGTTTTTCCTACGTCACATAGTAGGTGCCTTCAGGAACATTTAACTAAGGAAAATTTCACGATCAAGGAGAAATGTCCACAACCAGAGAAGTGGGTAAGCCCTATATGTTTTATCAAGCCAATTATGAATTTTGGAAGATAGGGATGGAGATATATCTCATCTCCTTGGGGAAAAAGTTTTGGAAATTGTGAACACCAAATATAAAGTTCACAATTGCATTCCAATGGATGTATTAAAGAAGGAATTTTTCACATATAATGCACAAGCTAAGCATGCTATCTTAAGTGGCTTGCTAGAGACAAAATTTGTTAAAGTAATTTAGTGCAAATCAACTAATGAGGTATGGAATAAACTCCAAAATTATTATGAAGGGGATAAGAAAGTTAAAGAAGTCAAATTGAAATATCTTCAACATTTGAAAGATTGAATATGGAATAATATGAGGACATTGCTTCATATTCGTTTGAGTAAACAACAATGTCAACTCCATTGTAGGTCTTGGTGAAGAAGTCTCTAATAGCTATGTTGTTCAAATTTTTTTGAGATAACTTCCATCAAGGTTCAATCCTAAAGTATTAGCCTTTGAGGAACTAGAAAAAGTATCACGAGGTGCATGTATCAACTTTACGGAAACCTCTTTGCATATGAGTTAAGAATCAAGGAAGACAAATCAAGGGTCAAGGAAGAAACTTTCAAGGAAAAAAAATAAGAGAATAACAAAAAGGATCATGAAGACTCTAATTTCGATGAAGTAGAAGCCAAGTTTGTTTGAAAACTGAAGAGAGGAGTTGGAAATCTCAAAGGTAAGCTTCCTTTCAAATTTTTTGAAAGTGGAAGAATCGGTCATTATGCATACAAATGTCTCTCTACCAAGATAAATGATAGTGATGATGAATCAATTTTCAAACCTAAGTATCAAAAGAAGAAGCATGGAGGTAATTTGAAAGTTAATGTTTACTTGAAGTAACAAAGTGACAATGAAAGAAATGGAAGTGTATCCGATGAAGAAAGGAATGAAATACTATTCATGGTTGATATCAAAGAACTTTAAGAAACCCAAAGAATATTGTAAGCGACAGAGATCCCATTTTCACTGGAAATTTTTGGACATAATTATTTTATTTTCTAGTTACTCAGTTAGCTCATAACTCATCTTATCAATCTGATGGGAAAACTGAGATAGTGAATAAATGTTTGGAAGGATATCTTCATTTCCTTGTATATGATAAACAGACACAATGGTTTAAATGGTTCGCTCTGGTTGAATGGTGGTATAACACTTCCTTCCATACTACAACAAAAGTGACCCCATTTATGGAACTTTATGGATATCATCCACCATCCATCACATCATATTTAAGAGAAAATTCTAAGGTTCAAGCAGTGGAAGATCACATCGAGCATAAACAAAAAGTTCTCCAACTCTTAAAGGATAACCTCATTTTGGCACAAAATAGAATGAAATAACAGGCATATCAACATCACAATGAAATAAGTTTTGATGTAGGTGTCTGGTTATTTCTATGGCTACAACCATACAAGAAAATGTCCCTCAGGCAAGCTAATAAGGATAATAGATTATCACCAAAGTATTGTGGTTCGTACAAGGTGTTGCAAAATATTGGTACTATGGCATACAAATTGGAGTTTCCTACAGCTTCTCGAGTGCACCCATTTTTCCATGTTTCATGCTTAAATAAGGTTCTAGGTGACAAGCTCCCAGTTCAAACAATATTTCCAGAACTTGACGAGGAAGGGAAAATCATATTGGGACCTAAAGTAGTCATAGAAACAAGAACTTGACAGCTACGAAATCGATCAATTTCATAGTATCTCATCAAGTGGAAGAACTTACCCACTGGATATTCCACATTTGAGGATGAGAGTTTTATACAAAAGCATCTAGAACTACTCAAGTGTTGAGGACAACACTTTTTTGAAGGAGAGGGGCATGTTAGATCCCTATAATAATAGTGTATCCCTTATTATTATTATCATTGTATCCCCTTATTGTTATTGTTGTGTGCATGTTTTTCCCATATTTTTATTATTGTTCTCCATAAAAGCCCACTATTGTTATTGTTGTGCCCTTACATTATTATTGTTATGTTAGATTTGACTATATTATGACCCCTTAGACTCCTATATATAAAAAGGAGGTCTTGTCATTTGTATCATCCAAGAATTATTCATTTGTGTAATGTAAAGGAGGTTTCCCCCTCGAAGCAGCCAATTTTGAAGTCGTTGCTCTATCTTTTGACCTTGTTTTCTAGCCCCAAGATGATGATAAATATGTTGGAATGGTTGGGTTTGGGTCTGCTAGCCTTGAAAAGGTGCCTGAGGAATACCTTGATACAGTCCATACAGTTTCCTGATGGGGGATTACATTTCCTCATGGTAAGGTGGGTTCGATTGGGACTGTGCCATGCTATGAATAATCTGACCTATCTTTACTTGAGGCGTACTCTTTCCAAGTGATTGAGAATGTATGGTACCTTGTATAAGCTAGGTAAGTGGAACCTTGGAAGTGCAAGATATTAAGGGAAAAGGTTGTGATGGAATGACAACTTGTAAAGGTTTGCTCACATGTATCTGAGATTGTTGGGGTTTTGATGGATGGATAGGAATTTGAGAGGTGGATGGCATAGGTTGAGGATTCAACAATCGGTCCCAAAATGAACCAAGTTGAATGGGAAAAGTAGATTGCCAAAACCTGGCAGCTAGTCTAAGATAAGGATAACTATAATAAGGTTGATTACCAATTTGAGGTATACCAAAAATAGGTTCCCCCCGACCAAAGGAATCAGGGATGATGGAGGAAACTACGATCTAGATGGAGGGCGCCTAACATAATAAGAGTTAGGTTGTTGAAGGTATTCTTTCCAACTGACATAAGGGATAACTTGTTGCTTGATTGTAGGCGTAGATGGAGGAAAAGGATCAAAATTTAAGGAAATCATAAGAGAAGTACCAGATGTTATTCTTGAATTATGTGACATGGGAGAGGTCCAAGGACTAGAAGATGCACTAGAAAAGGTAGCAAATAAACACTGATAACTAGGTGGGATGGACGGGCCACCATACAAATGAGTTTTTAGTGTTGTTGCAAACATTTATGAGGAAGCAACATTTGATGTCTCAACCATAGTGGTAGAAATAGGATGAATGTTTGGATCAGTTCTAGTATTGGTCAACAACCCTAAAGAAGATTGTTGCAAGAGATCTAAGGGAAAGTCCAAAGAATCAAGTAAAGGAGTTTTTGTTGAAGTATGAAGAGAAGGAAAAGGATAAATCTGATAAAAATGGATTCCTTCCCAATAAACAGGAGTAGACGGACAAGCCTCTTCCTGTGGGATCTCTTCAATACTCACAAGTCAGTGTGGAAGAGGTTCATCATTGGGTTCAAGATATATACATTTTGTCTAAGACAAAGGAAGAGAGGAGGAAGGTCCTGAAGTAACAGGTGAAGATGGTTGAGGATCCTTGAGTTCAACAACCTTAGGAATCAAAGTGTTTGACTTAGGAAGGTCAAGTTTAATGAACTCGGGGAACAAGGCTTTAGGAACTTCTGTTTCGATTGTGTCAGTGTCACCATCAAGAGTAGATGTGGTATTGAGCTCAAAACTCAAAGGGATAGATGACTCTATCAGCTCAATATTATGAGGAGGGTCATAAGTGGTTCCCAAAGTTTTTGATTGTGTCTTCTTATGCTTCTAACGATGGCCAGGAGTAGCCTCTAGTGGAAGAAGAGGCTTATTTTTCATTCTACGTGAACGATGGGATGGGATATTTTGTTCTTCCACGTTGGATAATAAATTTAATTAGCACAAAAAGAAATAAATCAAAAATAGGGTAATCTAGGCATAAAGGATTACCAAGGAAATGTGAACTGCAATATTCTCCTTGGCTAACCAAGGACTAAATTTAAAACAATCAATCTCCTTGAATTTTGTGTTCGATGTATCATTGTATACAAGGTGGCCGACTCAGTTACCTATGTATGGATAGAAACCTATAAGGGACTCCTAAAATATACTCAATGTTACCTAGGAGTGCAGTCTATAGTAGTGTTGTTTAGTGCATAACCATTCAATGAGAGCATTCCCATATACTTTATGTGCATGGATCACTATCCAACATACCCAAAGGTATGTGGAGAACGATCATATACACTCACATATGTTGAATAGGACTTCACCCATGATATGCAACGCTGGCAAACAACGACAAGTCCTATGTTTAATGATGTCAAAACCTATAAATGTTTGCATTAATGTTACAAATTCCCCTTAGGTTGATTCAATAAATTTTATTGTTTATCTTTGATTAAGTTTCAGTTTTGGGCTCACCACGAATGTCACTTGAATATCCTAAAATGAAAATCTAGCATGAAAAAATGGAAATCTTTCTCTTTCAATTAAAATCTAGCTAAGGAAGGGAAGAAACAATCAGTATGAAGCAAACAACATGAAGAAAACAAGATGCAATATGCACTTTCCCTTTTCAATGCAACTATTCCTATATCAATTCACATACAAAAACCCTAAATGGAAATGCAAATTGTTTCTTTTCAACACACTTAATTTTCGAAATGAGGAAAACTAAGATGCAAATTTTTAATCATTGATTCAAATGCACCTTTCAGAATGAGGATTGAAACAACAATTCATCCAAGTGACCAATGACTAAACAAATTCAGTTTGCAAGCTACTAAATGATAAGAGAAAATAAAAATCAAAACCAATTCTTACCAAAGGAAATCAAACAAAAATGCAAAACAATGGAGGCTTTGGAGAGACCACAAGACACTCAGGACTTAGGGAAGGCCAGTTAGAAGTAGGCTGATAAAAGAGAGACTCAAAAATAAGGGCAAGTTTTGTGCAAAAATAGGGGCCAATGCTAGTACAGAAGAGGCACCAGTTCTTTGCAACGTAGGTACAAAGTGGGCCCAGATGAGCTACAACACTCTGTCAGACACACTCGGGGTGTGTTGGTCCAGGAATAGAGGATTCTCACACAAAATTTTCAAAAGAGACTTAATGAAATGACTTCTTAGGTCTGTTCTTGGTTGGGTAAAGCATCAAAGGTCTATAAAGGAGGTAATCAAACAAAATGGACAAAGGAACTTCCAAGGGAATACATTGTTCCCCAATATGGTTGCCAATTTGTTATACGGGATTTACGATTGTGGACAAAAGTATATCCCCTAAGTTTGGTGGCTAACCTATAATAACAGAGAGACAAGGAATACAATGTTTTACTTAAAGTAAATATATTATAGTATGAAACATACCTAGAATCCATCGTGGGCTTCACTCCTTCTTTAGCTTGAATGCTCCAATTCTAGCTCTAATTGCCAAAATTAGCACCTCATAGTTAGATGACACAAGCCAGGAAACTACAAGAACTATGCAGTATCATCCATATACGTTATTCAATAGCTCAACATGGTATTTAAATATATTAAATAAAAACATCACATCTAGGAAAATAGAGAATTATTTGCATTAATATAAAAGGAAGGACTTTACAACCATAAATAGATGTTGATCTTGTATAAGAGCTCCTCCAAGGTTGAACTGTCCTTTCCTTGTCACAATGTGCATGTCCAATCACCCTCAATTCATGAAATGGAACCTCTCACCACAACAACAAAAGAGTAGCATCACTCTCCAAAATCTAGCCCGTTGCATATGGAAGGTTGTAAATATATAGAGGAGTGGGGTAAGTTGGGATTTCTTATCCAAATACTAATATAAGGTTTTATATCCACCTTTGATGGGAGGATGGGATCAAAGGACAAGAGATGGAAACTTCAAAGTATGGTAGGATAAGATCCGAATGTTTTATCTTAGGTAAATGGTTGTAAAAAATTCTAGAAGCTTCTGGAATATAAGGCTTCCAAAATTTATCTTTTCTTCCCAAATTTCTAGAACCAACAGAGGTGCAAAGCGGAGCAACCTATAGGTGAACATTGTCCAACATGAGGCAAGGATGTGTTGGTCCTAAAACTAGCTCAAATGATGTAGTTTCAGCCAGAAAATCTGGGGAATGAAAGGTACATGATTAGGGAATTTTGAAATGATGATGACAAAGGGGAATAAGATGTTGATTGATCCCATTAGGATGCCTATTGATCAAAAGTGAAAAAATGGCCTATAACACTCTACACTAGTATAAACTATCTCACATTGCTTCCTAGACAAACTTTGGTCAATACTTAACCAAATCCAAGCCTTCCCAAGTCACTATTTCCTTGCTTTGTTCCTCAAGGAATTAGCCCCCTATTAATTAGGGAAATTCCCAATTAGAATTGTGCAATCCTTGTAGGCCCCTTCTTTGACTACATGCACCACATGTACAACTTGGATAATTATACAACTTATAGTACACTGGCCTTGAACTCCAATTTCAATTGGGTAACTCGAATTTCATGCATGCATGAATCAATTACGGTTGGTTGATCAGTTAACTGGTTGAACAATGAAGTTGCACCCCACTTCTATACCTCCTACTAGTTCCTCCAACATTTGGAACTAGTTTAACTGACCTTAACTCAATTGAATTGAATTAAATTGTTACAAATGAAATTAACTCAACCTAGGATCCTAAAGTTTAGGAATCATTGTACACAACTTAACTTAAGACATCAACTTGAATTAACTAAGATAACTTAGTGATATCAACTCAATTAACTCATTCAAGTTGTCTTGTGATGTGGAATTTTGATTTTCTCCTAATTTAATTCAAGAAATTAAATTAGGAATTTCTTGTTGCATTTTCAACAACCCAATCTTACCTCTCTGGAACTCGAATTTTCATATTGACAGTGCCTTTATCAAACTATCTGTTTCCTGTTCCTCTGTAGGAATGTACTCCAACAACATGATTCTCCTCTGTGCACAATCTCATAGATGGTGATACTGGATGTCGATCTGCTTGGACTAATCATGAAAAAATGGATTCTCAAAGATTTTGATACAAATCTAATTGTCAAAGTAAATCATTATAGGATCCATCATCTGGTAAAATAACCCAACAATGATCTTTCTCATCTAGATAGCCTCACATGTTGATTGGCTAACATCCATGTACTCTGCCTTTGCTGAGCTGAGTGCAACAAATCGTTGCTTCTTGTTGTACCAAGATACTGCTACTAACCCAACACTAAAAAT
Source organism: Pinus taeda (assembly GCA_000404065.3). Taxonomy (NCBI): domain Eukaryota; kingdom Viridiplantae; phylum Streptophyta; class Pinopsida; order Pinales; family Pinaceae; genus Pinus; species Pinus taeda. The sequence continues at coordinate 15,933 of APFE030710150.1, read as the reverse complement.
TCCTCCTGATGTGCTCTTCTTTTATGATGGAATACCCACCCAATCTGCATATGTGAAGCCCTTCAACTTCACTCCCTCCGTTCTCTTGTGCCAAAAACCAAACTAAGTGGTGCCTTTGAGGTATTTCAATACATGCTTTGTTGCCTTTGAATAGAGTTTCTTTGATTTAACCATAACTTGACTAAGTTGGTTAACTACATATCAGATGTTCAACCATTTTTTCACTAAATACATAAGTGAACCCACAACCTACCTATAGATGGTAGCCTCCATTACTTCACCTGAATTAGCATCTTTCTTCCTCCAATTCCCTACCACATGAGTCGCCATGGGTTTTATGCTCTCAATGTGGAACTTCTTCAGTATCACATTGGCATACATTCCCCGAGAGAGAAATGTTTCCCCATATCCTTTCCATACTTCCATACCGAGGAAATAATGCATGAGCCTTAGGTCCTTCATCTCAAATTATATTGCAAAATCATCTTTACAATACTTGATCAAATTTTCATCACCCGTTAAAATTAAATCATTGACATATAATACTATAATCAATTATTTACCTTCAACAACAATATGGTAAAGGTTTGCATCTACTTCACTTTTGGTGAAGCCCAAATTGGTGAGATAAATGTCGATCCTAGTGTACCAAGCATGTGGTGCTTTTTTCAATCCATACAACACTCGCTTGAGTCTTCACACATGTGACTCTCTGTCAAAGGTCTCAAATCCTTATGGTTGCTTAATGTACACCTCCTCCTCAATCACTTCATTGAGGAATGTTTTCTTCACATCTATTTGATGTATCTTCCATCCCATATACACTGTAAGAGCTATAATTGATCTGACTGAAGAGTACCTTGCAACTAGAGCAAAGGTCTCCTCATAGTAAATTCCCTCCACTTGAGAGAACCCCTTGCCACAAATTTGGCCTTGTGTTTCTCGTTGCTTCCATCTGCTACTTGATTCACTTTGAAAATCCACCTGGAACCCACCACTGATTTGTCCTTTGGTCTTGGGACCACTTGCCAAACATTTTTTATGATAATGGATTCATACTCCTCTACCACGGCATCAACCCATACTAGTTTCTGCACTGCTTCCTCGAATGAGGATGGCTCAGTCTCTACAAGATCACTCATAAGATCCATGTAGCCAGTGTACTGATATGGTGACCTCCTCTAATAGCGTTGTGTTGTGGGTGATCCCACATTGTCTCTAGCATCATGTAATAATTTTTCAGTTTCTCGGGTGCACTTCCTTCCATCTTTGGATGTCTCTATTTGAGTGGAAGTCTGCACTCTCTCTACCTCTTCTTGTGGCTACACCACAACTTCTTGAGGTTCCTCCTTTGGAGCCAAAATCTCATGCTCTGACCGCAATTGAAGCTCCCTCTCAAGGGAACACCTCATTTCCTCCTCATTATCAAACTTCACATCTCTTCTGACAACTCTCATCCTGAGAGATGCAAAGTACACACGATAGTTGTGAGGTGTATCAATATACCCCACAAATATGCCCAACTTAGTTGTAGGCTCTAGATTTTTCCTTGCATCCTTGGAAACACAACAGTAAACTGATGATCCAAATATCCTGAAGTGTGACACATCTAGTTTCTTCCCTAGCAAAGCTTCCTCTGGTGTACTCATGCTAAGAACCGTATGAGGACTCATGTTCTGCAAATAAACAACTGTGTTGCATGCTTCAACCCACAAGTGCAATGGTAGGATCTGATCATGAAACATGGCCCGTGCATCTCCCACAATACTTATGTTATTCCTCTCATCCACCGCATTCTACTATGGGTTTATCAGGCTTTGTCAACTCTCATCGAATGCCTTGTTTTTCATAGAAGTTCTTAAATTCATTCAACACATATTCTCCACCATTGTTGCTCCTAGGCCTTCGCTTTCCTGCCAATCTCTTTCTAAAAAAATTCTTTAAATTCAACAAATTTGGAGAATGTCTAGTATTTCTTTTTCATGAAGAAGATTCAACACTTTTGTAAGAAATCATATACAAATATCACATAATACCTGTGCTTGGACGTGGAGGCTATTGAGAAAGTTCCACACACATCCGATTGAACTTTTTCAAGGACTACTTTCTCTTTAGTTTCCCACTCATTGAAGGTTTCTTTCGTGTTCTTCCCCAATGTGCACCCTTTACATGTATCTCTCTGATCTAGTGCACCCTTGGGAAATCCTATAGAAATATGTTCCATGATCATCAAGTCTCCATGGTGGAAATGGCCTAATCTTCTATGACATAATTCACTGATGTCTCGAATCTGCACCTTGTCTAGTTTTGTGCTCAATGTTGCACAATATTCTACATTCAATTTGTAGAGGTTCTTCATCTGAATCCTGATCCACTTCACTTATCCTATGATGATGTGTTAAGGAAAGCCTTTCCTTTTCTAAATATCACATCATAGTCATGGTCTTCCAACATAACAACAAAAATGAGATTCTTCTTCAGACCCGGAACATACATCACATCTTTTAATTTGAGATAGGAGTCAAAATCCCTCCAAAAAGTAATTTTACCAATACCGGTAACACTATACCTTTCATAATCTCCCATTTTGATGTGCATTTATAGGTCCTTCTCCTCCAAGTCACTGAAGAATTCTCAGTTTCCCGTTATATGGAATGAGGCTCTACTATCTAGATACCAAAAACTACCCATCATGGTGCCCACCATACAAATAATGATGGTGAAATTAAGTTTGAATTGTGAAGCAAGAGCTTCATTTTTTGCTCCTCCTAAGGGCTTCTTACCCACCTTCTTGTGTGAACACTTCATGGCATAGTGTCCTAGTTCATGATAGTGAAATAACTTGATCTTCGACAAGTATTTTTTCTTATCGCAGTGACCTGAATGCCCTTTGGATTGGGATTTATTCCCTTTCCCTTTATTTTCCTTTACAGTCGAGGCACAATTCTCCTCATCATCACACTTGGATGAGGTACCATCTCTGATGTTACACCTTATTTATTCTTTCACCAAGTCATACCACAATCACTCCCAATTTGGTAGCTTCTCCCTCCCATTTACTGAATCCTGGTAGTTGTGCCAGCTCTTGGAAAGGCTTAGAAGTGCTAGTCTTAACATATCATCTTCTACAACTATAATACAAACACTCCCAAGTTCATCCCGATATTGAGCAAACGTACCAAGGTACTGAGGTATTGTGTCTCCCTTCTCCATCTTGATCTTCTGAAGCTTGTCCTTTAGTTCCATCTTCATGTGCTCATTGTTGTTTTGAAACAAGTCTATCAAGGCTTGCCACATCGCATATGGGGTATCCTTCCCATGAAAATTCAAGACAATATCATATCGAACTCCTTTTGGTATGATCCTCCTTGTCTTTGCCACACATTTCTTCCACTCTGCCAGATCTTGAGCATCAGTTGTTGAAGGCATAGGAATATCAATGTATATGAATTCCTTCAACCCACTATCTTCCAACACTTCCTCCATCCTATCCTTCCAAGTAATATAATTCGAGCTACCCTCAAGGGCATACTCTAGTCTCAATCCATAGAAATACATCCTGCTAGCTTTGAAGAATGATACTGCAAATTTAGTTCACCTACAAATACAAACTTGAATTCTTCTCTTCTATTGTGATTCCTGATCAGATACCATGTAGAAATTCCTTGTAGATTCAAACTGCTTATGTAATTTTCTAAAATAAAATACTTGAATCTACTCTACTCATCAATGGAAATAATTAAACAATCATGAAATCACAACATAAACATGAAACATGATTCAATCATATATGCTCAAAGATTTATCTAAGGGGAAATCAACTGCTTATAACCCCTTCCTATCTATATTGCATTAGTTAGAAAAAAAGATAAGAAATACAATGCTTTCTAAACCTCGAGCAACCTCTACACTAGTATAATCTATCTCACATTGATTTGATCAATGCTTAACCAAATTTAAGCCTTCCCAAGTCCCTATTTCATGTCCTTGTCCCTCAAGGAATTAGCCCTCAATTAATTAGGGAAATTCCCAATTAGAATTGTGCAATCCCTATAGGCCCCATCTTTGACTACATGCACCACCTGTACAACTTGTATAATTATATAAATGATATTACACTACTCTTGAAATCCAATCAACTCATTCAGCAGTATGAATATGAAGATTAGTAATGCGGCAATAACATCAGAAAGTATATGGGAAACATTGAAAATCAACAAACTTCCTTCTGGCTCAAGTGGAGGAGTAGGTCACAAATATATCAATGTGGCTGACCCCTTGAATACTAACAAGGTTCCAGTAGTACCTGAAAAAAGATTAATTAGTACCACAACCTTCCACAAGATTCCATGAGGCTGACTGATGGAGTAGGACACAAGTATGTTGACTGATTGATAGCCTCGTTCAAAACATACCCATAAATAGTCGATTCAAAAGTAATCAATGCACTGGAATGAAGATCAAATCAGTTCCGAGGACGTTGAACGTAAAGTGATAGTGCTAGGGATATTGTTGATTATGGATTAAGGTGTGGGAAAATTGGTAAGAAGGATGACACTTTATTTTTGCCTCCAAGATAGAATGTCTGACGCCTTTCAGTTTTCCACATTGGACATTGGATTATGGATAACGCATTTCAATGATTAATTAAACGACTTGTTTCTACACGTATGATTTTAGACATATCTCCCATGTGCGACAAATAGACGTTGACTGATTGATAGCCTCATTCAAAACATACCCATAAATAGTTGATTCAAAAGCTAATCAATGCACTGGAATGAAGATCAAATCAGTTCCAAGGACATTGAACGTAAAGTGCTAGTGCTAGGGATATTGTTGATTATGGATTAAGGTGTGGAAAAATTGGTAAGAAGGATGACACTTTATTTTTTCCTCCAAGATAGAATCTCTGACGCCTTTCACTTTTCCACATTGGACATTGGATTATGGATAGCGCATTTCAATGATTAATTAAATGACTTGTTTCTACACGTACGATTTCATACATATCTCCCATGTGCGACAAATAGATGTTAATTAAGGCTGATTGATCAGTTAACTGGTTGAACGCTGAAGCTGCACTCCACTGCTAGACCTCCTACTAGTTCCTCCAATAGTTGGAACTAGTTTACCTGACCTTAACTCAATTCAACTGAATTAAATTATTACAACTAAAATTAACTCAACCTAGGCTCCTAAAATTTAAAACTTAATGTACACGACTCAAGTTAAGCCCTCAACTCGAATTAACTAAAGCTAATTGAGTGATAAAACTCATTTAGCTCATTCAAGTTGACTTGTGATGTGGAATTTCATTTTTCTCCTAATTTAATCTAAGATAAAATTAAATTAGGAATTTATTATTGCATTTTCAACACTTTCAAGTCACTTAGAGTCTAAAATGGTATTGAGATCACAAGGAGGATTAATATTGGCATCCATAGTGTCTCTTCATTCTAACAATTCTAAGAACCTATTGGAGGGTGGAGCCGATGCCTTTATTCAAATTTATGCTTATGCCTATATTATTTCCACCATGATTAGATTGCTAGCTATTAGCAAGAGGAAAATCAATCCGTGAGAGGTTCTTCTAACGTTTTGTGCATCATCCCATCTTCTAGAAAAAACGTAAGTGTTCAATAGAAGCATGCGTGTCAAAACATCTTGAGGCCCCAATTCAGGAATACATTTTGTTGCATATGGTGCTAGCTCTATGTTCTCATGGTTTTTGCATGCTCCAAGTGATGCCTGTTGAGTGATAGTGCTAGGTTAAAAGGCATATTATTGATCGTGTTATTACAACTTCCAAGCATATAGTCTTGCCAAGAAAGGTCAACAATGCTAACATAATAGTCAATAGTTCATATAATGGTATATGCTATTGAAATCGTGGTATGATTTGATCCTTTTAAGTCCTTAAACCCTGTTACTTCACCCAAGAAGCATCTTTAAGAGGGAAGGATGATTTGTATAACTTATTTTATTTCAAAGTATTTATCCCTCATTTTGTGAGAAAGGTAAATAAGAAATACTTATATCAACTACATTTACAACCTATTTCAATAATATTGAAAATATTTGGAGGCCTTGGAATGAGAATTGTATGTCGATAAACCTTCGCTCCTTACCATAATACAACCTTAACTTCAACATTCACTTCATTTCTAGATTTTTATGTTGCCTCTTTAACGAGACCCCTATGGATAAATATAATTCCTTGTGACTTTCGCACATCCCTAATCTCTATGATATGTTGCCTCATGTTCTCCCCATTACCATGCACAAAGAGCAAGACGTGATCTCCAATTTTCCCACCTAAATCAGCGTAAAATGGTGTTATGTACAATATAATCTCTACTTCACCTCCCTTTGAAGCCTTTATTACTAGAATTTGATTGACCAATAAAGTCATAATTGATGTAGAACATTGGAGAGTGTCATATCCCATAAACTCTATTTCAGAAGTTGTACTCAAAAGCTCTGAAACAAGAACCCCAACTGAAGGTTTAACAACATGGTGAGTAGCCTGAGACTTATGCCATATGAATTGGATGTTGATATGATAATAATTCTTACTGAAACCTTCTTTGGGACATAACAGATGTTCCTTTGGAAAATTGGTGCTCTAAATGGAAACATCCTGAGATCCATCGACGTCATGGCTAACCCTGTTTCATCAATTTTTGGCTCGTCTTAAAGTTACTTCTTTAAGTGAAATTCAAGGTTTAACTACCTACAACAACTCGACTCCATTCCTAGTGGAAATGACGTACTGGTGGCTTGAGAGCTAAAAAAAAATCAATTCCATATTATGAGAATCAAACCTTGGACGTACGTAGGGGCTTACATGGGCTTGTTGACGTTAAATATCTCTTTTACTATCAACGCACTTCAAATATTATGGATGGTCAATTTTAAAAACAAAGTTTCCATTAGACTTCGACTTTGACTTGGTGGAATAAGATCTCGTACTTGGGTGTATTGCATTTTTCAATATTTCTAACTCTATCAACCAAATTATGATGAACTCTAATAACAACTGTGTCATAAACCATAAAATATTAGCTTTGTTATATCATCTAGGATCTGGTAAAAACATTCACGATTAGAATTCTCATTTTGACAAAAGCTAATAAAACTCATTTTTGTGGATCTTTACAACAATCCTGTGCCATTTCATGAAAAGGATTGTGACTCAAAATCTCCAACAATTCTACCTTTAGATTCTTAACTCAATTTCTTGTTCAAAAAATTTGTAATTAATTCACACAAATACAGGGAGTTTTTATTATTCTCCAATGTCATCATCATGCCACGATGTGTGACCCTTGGTGAAAGAGACCCTTGGAACTATGGCACAAACTCTTTTTGATTATATGCTAGTGTTGACCATACACCAGGATTTCATGTATATAAGGAACATTTTACAATCTAGTCATCCAAGTAAAAAGCATACAAAATGCATGATAATGTCTTCTGTCACAAAACGACACTATATCAAAACAACGACTCGGACCACTTTGTTGTTCACTTCCTTGTTGGCATAGGCCTTTAGTGTAACCGTTTTGTATCATTTGGTCAAATTCCAATTCAGTAAAAAACATCCACATTAGTGACTTTAACCCTATTTATAAATCCCAAATAAATTCCCCCATTAGTCCTCACATCTCACCTCTTATGTGCACAAGTCCAATATAGATTAGTTCGACCAATAATTGAATTCAACGTTGGTCATATGCAATAGTGATGGTGAACCTTGGAATGAAAACTTATCCCACATGTGTAAGGTAATGAACATCATTAGTGTTATATTGTAACAATCCTAGGTTAAAAGTTCATATGATAAAGGATAATAAAGGCAAAAAGAATAATACCAAGTTCACGGGACAAGTATTCCAAGATGAATGTTGGGAAATGTACTATAGTGGACATCACTTTGGGTTTATTTATGGCTAAGGAAATTGGCAAAGGCATTGACAAGGAAAAGATGCATTAATTGGTATTTTATTTATGAAATAAAGGAAAATAGGAGAAAAGGAAGGTGAAGAGACGTAGATTTGCATGAGAGGAAAATTAGAAGAAAAATGAAGGAAAATAAATAAAATAGAGGACTCAATAATAAAAATATTTTGAGGATCAATATACAAAATTTTGCCAATTTTGTTTTGGAATTAGTGAAAAAGAGTGACAGAACACCAAGAGGATAAGGCAAGAAAGCAATCAAAGGAAGGAAAAGGACAGGTAAGGAAAGTAAGGAGAAAGTTAAATCAACAACTTCAGTAAGAGGACTTTTCATATAAAAAGTTTCATGTGTGATTTCCTAGCTAAGGTGTCAATATATGGTACATGAATTTGTTTATTTAGTTCATCTTTTATCATTGGCATGGGCTTTATCGGGTTTGACAGTGGTTTTAGCCTTGACTTTCCATTTCTTGGATAACCATGGTGTGATGGGATTCATTTATTGGTTGAGCTTTCGATTGTTGAAATATTTTGGAACCCGAGTGAGGTGGTCTTAGGAAAATTCCCAAGGGTTGGGGGTGGAGATGGTTTTCTCCAGGAAGTCCTTGACCAGTGGGCAGAGATAGGAAAATTTCTTAAGTTATGGTGAAGGAATTATGAGACATCCAAGCTTGTTTTGGTTTTGTGATCTCTTAACCGGTTTTGGATAGGTCGTAGTAGTTTGAGGTTGGAGGTGGTTTAACCTATGGATCCCTTGGTTGTTTATGTCTTGGTTTATCCCATGATATCCCACATTCATCTTTAGAATATGGCACGGGGGTGATTGGCTAAAATGTAGATTTGGTTCAGCTCAATCTATGGTCGAATGGTATGTGGAATTCCTTGACTTTGTTTGCTTTTGCATAAGTTAAGAAGAGTTATTCATCCACTGTACTTTATGAGCATTTATACTTGTTATTATGTGGCTTTGATGGCTGTTCTCTCATGGTTAATATTTTGATTATATGTAAGTTATAAGCATGATTTTATAACATGTTCTAGCTATGGCTCTTGTTGTGGTTTGATTAGTTAATCAATGGTTGATGAATGCATGGGCTAATAAGTGTTGTTGCAGCTACTTAAGAGGAAATTAGACTTTCTAGGTGATTCACAACTAATGAACAAATATTTGCACTTAGATATGCATTCAGGGCCTATAGGTTAAATGTTTACCATTTGTTTAATGAAATTCCTAGTATGTTTTGGTCAGTCAAGGTTAAGTTTCTAACACAAGTTTGTATGTTCTGCCTTTTCATTATGTCATTTATCATTCTGAGAAGTTACAAGAAGTCCTAGGTAGTGTTTTAGGGGATAACCTTGAAATTTGGCTTGGATCTCAGGACTACACCCTCTGAACTGGAGATCTTGGGCTATAACCGCACACAACCAATGTTGTGTATAGGGTTGGAGGCCTATAACCACACCCATTCCTTTTCATGCATGTGACTAGGGCTTTAGGTCAGTGAAACGAGGTTCCAGCTCAAGGATTTACCACCTAGGGTGTTTCTTTAGCTCATGGGTGATTTGTAGTCCTTGTAGGATGTCAATTTGTGGTCAGTAAGTCTCAGTTATAGGCCCCACTTCCTTAACTGGAACTAGGAAATCGGGTCATGTCATAGTGGCACTCTACTTCACATTTACCTAGAGGGCTTGTAAAAGTTGGTAAATGTGGGAGGGGGTGTGTTACAGATTGGTACCAAAGCTTCTAAGTTCAAACAATTTGACTAGCTGGGTTGGATGCATGTTGTTATGCATGCATTGTCATGGTTATGGTTGCCATGCATGAGGTCATTGTACACAGTTAGCTTTATCATGCATGATTTCAACATGTTGATATGAATATGTACATATATCTATCGTGCTAATCTAGAATAATTTGTGCAAACAAGATAGCCTCCCCTGAACTTCACTAAGGTATTATTGATTATGTTTATATTTGGTTATTTGACTTGTTATGTTTGTAGTAATATGATCAAAGGTGACAAGAATAATGGTGGATGATAATTCACGTGACTCTCCTTATAGGTCAGATGAGAAACCAATAGATGAGTACTCTCCTAACATAATATATAACTTGAGAAGTCTAAATGTAGAAATCAAAAGTTACAAGATAATGACATGATCATTCAGTCACAGGAAATACTTGCCAGGGCATAGGAAAAGAAGGTAAAGGTCAATGCAGTGATCCTTCAGAGTTTGTCATATTTGCACAGATAGTGAAAACCACAGATCAGTTATGGATATGAGGATAGGACCAATGGGGCAGATGGTAGTAGGTCTCATGGAGGACACGAGTCAGACATGAATGACATGGTCAGAGGTGGTAGATATATGGATACACCTGACACGAGAGGTAGTGGTTATGGGTTCTATTCTAGTTCTTTTTCAACTAGACATCATGGTCATCATCATTATCATCCTTATAGGAGGAGTGTGAGGGGATACTTTCCAGATGAGTTCAAAAAAACCAAGCCTCCTACATTTGATGGAGATATGAAGAAATCAGAAGATACAAAAGCATGGTTTCTTGGGATGAAGAAGTTGTTCGAGCTACATGACTATATAGAGAACATGAAGCCCATAATACTTATTTTTAGTCTTAAGGGAAAGGGATACATCTGGTGTGAAGATGTGAAGTGTGTCAGAGGCATCAAGAAAGTGGAGCTGAGTTGGCATGAGTTCAAGAGACTCTTCAGGAAGAATTACTTGTCAAAGAGATATTATGTAAGTATGGCTAAGGTATTCTATGAGTTGAATATGGGATATGTGACAAATGAAGAGTATACGATTAAGTTTTTGGAATTGTTGAGGTATGTGTTGTTTCTTAAGGACATGAAGATGAATGTTAAAAGTTTCATCTATGAACTACCATTAGCATTCAAGGATTAGATTTAGTATTATGAGCCTCAATCATTGAAGGAAGTCATTGGGAAGTTGAAGTACAATTATGAGAAATTGAAGCGTAAGACTAATCCTAAGTGTGTGTTACACTAAAATTTGTCACCATGACTATTTGCAGTTAGTATGGCTCCACCAACTGTCATACTATCCTCCTTGGCAAGTCTCATACCTCTGCTCTCCATGTCAAACTTCAAGAAAGAGAGAAAGTCTTTAAAAATCTATTTATCTCTGGGTACGCAGTTTCTCTCAGCCTTACCTGCGTGTACGCAACCCAAGTTCACAATACCTGCGTACTTGTACGCTCTGTAAGTAAAGGTGTGGGTGCGTACCCCTGTAAAGGTCAAAAGGCGCGAGTTTCATCTTAAAAAAGTTACTTGTGGTCATTTCTAGAGCATTCTAGAAGCTCGTTCGACGTGTATTGAGCACCTCCAGATGGTTCATGTATCCCTATGAAAGAGGAACTTATCCCATCAAGAGGGGCTTATCCCATTGATGGTGGACCTAATTAACTTCCTCTAGAGCACTATAAATACAGGCATTGGGCCAGAAGGAGGGAAGGTTGAAAGCTAAATATTCTAAGGGTAGATGCTGCTGGAATTAGGACTTCCTTGTAGAAGCTTGTGAGGAGAGATTCCCATCCTTTCTTGTTTCATTTGGAAGTGGGTGAGCTTATTAAAGTAAAGGAAAACTCTTGCTGGACCCTGGGAGGGACCTGTACAACACCAAGGCTCAGGTTCAGGTTGTATTGGTTTCTTTTGTTTCCTATTAATACAAATAAGTCCATTCTTCTCAACAATTTGTTATTTATGAGTTGTTTCATATACTCCTTGGTCTGTATGTTAAATATGTTTTATTTTATGAGATATTCAGGTGCTATTTAATCGTTTGATTGTTAGTGAATGCAGGTTTTAGAGAGAAGGAGGATCTCATCCGGATCGACGAGGCTGGACTACTACAACAGCGTTGGACTACAGGTAGGATCTAAACACTTGATTTCTTATATGGTAAATCCATATTTAGAGAAGGATTGTTCTTAATTGTCTTGTTTGTCACTAGAAAGCCTTAAGCTTCTAGGGAGGTTGGTTTTGTCCGCAAAATTGACTCTTTCCGCCTGACAAAATGGTGACTCCACTGGGGAATCCATAGATGTGAATGTTTTCTCTTTTGGTTATCACTTTGATTTGAGAAAAGTCAATTTGTTTCTGGTTTTTGGCTATTTGACTGTGAATTTGTGTGGCTTAGCTTAGGATTAAGTTAGTTTTTAATTTTCTTGGTTTTTCTAGTAGTATGCACCTTCTGAGTTGATCACAGTGCGTACCTGTACGCACTGTTGCTTTGTGCACAGAGCGTGCCCGCACCTGTCTGAACAAGTTGCCTGCGTACCCTGTTAAAAGTTGAGAAAATTTCAATTTTTTTCCATTTTGCCTCTTAGATTTTGTTTTTAATTTGTTTTTACTGCCTAGATCCACTGGTTACCTGTCAGAAGTCTTCATCTAAGCTTGTTTCAGTGGCATTCCTACTCTAAGCTTTTATCAATTGGGTGTCTTGACTCTCTTTTTGAGAAATTCTTGATTTATTTTCCTTTGGTCATTACAGTCCTTTCACAATTTTGCATCTTTTTGCTTTTTGTTTTTGCAAAAAAATTTCCCCCTCATTCGTCGGGGAGGGGGCTAAATTGTGTATGAGTGTTAATCACCTTTGAGTGTTTTTATTTTTTGATCTTTGGAACTCTCACCCAATTTTCTCGACTTGCACTTGATTGGTTCTTAGATTACATTAGAATCATCTTGTTTTTCAGAATTCTCTTGCATAGATCACATTTGCATAATTAGAATTCTCCTTTTCTGGATATGGATGAAAAATGTGCATAGATTACATTTGCATACTTTTCAAGTGAATTGTGCATAGATGACAATTGCATAATTTACATTCTGAAAAATCAATCGTAGATTTAGATCAGTTTTCTTTGATTGGAATTTACATAAAAATAAAAATAAAAATAAGGGTTTTGAAATTGATTTGCATTAGTTTTTCTTGATGAAATTAGTGCATTAGAGAATTTGTTATATTTTCTCTTAGTGATCAATTTTTTGCATTGTTGGAAGTGAATGGAAACTCTCTCCTTATTTTAGTTAGGATTCATCGAATTGAAAAGATTACATTATCATATTCGATTGCATTCAGTTGAGTCGGGTCATAACACCATTGGTTTCATATCCATTTACCCATTTGAGTAATAACATCCTTAATAACATAGCGCTTAATTAAAATTCATCTAGTAATTTTCACATTTCAGCGGCTCTGAAGCACCAATATAGATCAGGCTAGTGTCTTGGAGTAGAAGAGTAATTAACTCTCCAAGACAGCAAAACCAAACAAGTAGCTTATCTTGTGATAGGATAAATCCAACTGTTGCATTTATACTCTGGGAAAGCTCCTCTTAAAGGAGAAGCATGAGCTTGTGTCCAAACCAATGAGGGGATCAATCCTCCCTCATTGGGAACGACGCCAGACACGCACGTATTACAAACGGTAAACCTCAGATTATTATCGAGAAGCCAGGGGTCACTTATCAGTAAAACTTAGATTGTTGTCAAGGAGCCGGTAAGGGGATTGAGCTTGATACTCTGCCCTTGCATGCTGTCGAAGTGTAGACTGTTCCCCCAGGTGTATTTTTTGCTATTGGTGACCTTAGTGACCATTATCTTAGGCTTCTACCCAAGGTGACGGTGGAGGGAAGATCCCACTGTACCTGGAGCAGACGTCGGCTAGACTCACTTGGATTTTCTGTGGGGTTCACTTCACTCGAGACTGTTAAAGTGGAGCAACTTGGTCCAGTCTATACATTAAGCAAGTTGCCGGGGTAACTGTTCCACCCGCCATTTCTGTACTGAATCCTACGAGGTTGGATTTCATCACCAGCTAGTGTTTTGGTCCGGAAACTTACTGTTTGTGTTTGGTTTGATGCCCTAGATTCTTTAGGTGTATGTTTCAAATTTGATTGGTTCTTTAGTGACTTTAGGTGGTTTTCTTTGAGATTTTATTTTGTTTTCGTGTGTAGTAGTTAAAAGTTTTTAGCTGTGGATGAATCACCGAGATGCTCCCGTAGACTTTGGGGCGAGTCTCCTGAAGTTGTTACCGTGGCCGATTTGTTGAGGTGATCCCATAGATTGCAGGGTGAACCTCCTAAAGAGGTCTGGGCTCATTACGAAGGTTTGAAAATCCTTGTAACTTCTCCTAGTGGAAGTAGAGTAAGTCCACCTGAAGAAGGAGAGTCTTCATTGGTAGTCCATCCGGATTAACAAAATCTAGAAACAGGTTATAATCCTGAAGCTGTTGCGATTTTCGAGCTTACTAGTAGTGTTTCATCTGCTAGTGATATAGGCAAAGAACCTCAAATATCTGAACGTGTTACTCCGACTTCTAGTGTTCCTGGTTCACCTAGGGTAGAACAAGTCATCACCGAAAATCTTCCTTCTGGTTTGATTGCTATTGAAGAGCTTGCTCCAGAAGAAGAAATAGGCGCTTCTTCCCTTGAAGATCTACCTACTCTCGATCTAAGAGAGCGTGAATCTATATTTTACAGTCCTCCTAGAAGTGCTACTTGGTATCTTTCATTAACAAATTTTTTAGACAACTCAGTGTCAAGTTTTTCTCCACCTCGTTTTCCTTTTCCACCTGGAGGTTTTACTACTCCTGTATATATGTCTAGTCTGTCATCTCTGGAAGCCTATTTATATGACGGTCTGTCTGTTCCTGCTGGGTATCAGTCCATTTCTGGTACATTTTCAGGAGCATCTCCTCGTCCTTTCGAACAGAAGTTATTATCTGGAAGTAGTGGTAATAGTTAGTTGAGTGTAGATCCGAACCGGCAATTGCCGTTTATCGCAACTTTGGATTTACCAGACTTGACGCGCCTAACGAATGATCCAATCAATTATCTTCTGTATTGGCCGCCAATGCCGAATAAGTTACCCAGTGACATACCCAAGTTTAAAGGTAAGTCTGGAGAGGACCCGTCAAATCACGTGATGACTTACCACCTCTGGTGTGCATCAAATTCTATCTCGGATGATTTGATCCGCTTACGTCTTTTCCACCGTACACTCATTGGTCTCGCGGCCAAGTGGTACATTGAGTTACCACGGGCCTCTTTTTACAATTTTAGCCAGTTAGCTACCTCGTTCTTAACTCACTTTCAGTTGCCGGTCAGATACGATA
>APFE030710149.1:0-15614 GCA_000404065.3 Pinus taeda | reverse complement strand
GCCACTTTCATAGAAGTGTCAATTTTAAATGGCTGGGAGATTTTGAACAATGATTGATGGTTCATTTCTAGTTTTCCAATTGTGATGCCCAGGGCTAAATGTAAATATTTGACTTTACTGTGGTAATTGGTAAACTGAATTGACTATTATTATCTGTTTGGATTTAATAATATTTCATGTTGTTTTTCTTTTAAAAGAAATGTGTCTTGAAAAGCTGGCAACTACTCAAGAAGGCAGTTGTTGTGTGCCCCAAAATACCCTAACTGCTTTCCTAACGGGAGGGATTTTTCCAGAGGAAAGGAGGCAGGAGGGGGTTCTGCGCTGTAGGGACAGGTAGAGGGAAAGAAACACAAAAAATAAAAAGGCTAAGTTTGGTGATGACTAGATATCCAAGCACGAAGGTGCAGTGACTTACTGAGGGCAGTGGTCCGACAAGGGAGCTCAGGGGGAGATTCTGGTCTTGGAGGGTGAATCTCAAGGTTGGGTGGTATATTGGAAGCGGGAGAAACAGTGGAGGCCCAACTTTTGGAGTACTTGTAAGTTACAGAAGTGCAAGTAAGTGAGTAAACACTTGTAAGCAATTCTGTAAGGATATTAGAAAAAGGTAAATTTACTGTATAGAATTAACAACTACTATTAGAAAACCCAAGAACCTGTTGTTGTCATCGAGGTTGTGTTAAATGAAGGAAAGACCAGACATAAGATGTATTCCCTTGTTTTTTATTAATTGTTTGTTTTTAAAAAAACATAGTGGCAGTGATATTCGACACCTCCACGAAGGTGGGCAAATGCCATGGACGTTATTGAGCGGTCATAGTCGATAACTGTAGTCGGATTATTCCTAAATATAGGGGAACTATATAGCAGAGTGTTATAGACATTTTTGGGCACTGCAACCCCAATCACAAATGTCCATAAACTGAGGGCTCTTAAGTCCCTAAAAGAGTTGCTTCACTGCTAAAGGAATAAGTTCAACTGATTACATCATCTCCCAGAAGTTCTCCACTGAAAACTGCTCATAAATGGTCAAAACTGGACCATACTGAAAGCTCAATGCAGAGGGTGCGATGCATATCACCTTCCTAGTGTACAAGGTGCAATGCATACTAAATTGCTCCTCTGTAGGGTGCGATGGTCGGGAATGGACAAATGGCAGGGG
This sequence comes from Pinus taeda, assembly GCA_000404065.3. Classification (NCBI taxonomy): domain Eukaryota; kingdom Viridiplantae; phylum Streptophyta; class Pinopsida; order Pinales; family Pinaceae; genus Pinus; species Pinus taeda. Next base: position 14,455 of record APFE030710149.1, on the reverse strand, counting down.
CAAAAATGCGAGGTGGAAGATCATGGAATCTTCCAGAAGCTTCCCCTCTGACACTTGCCTCTCTATTTTCGACCAAGGATTAGTAAGAGATCATCATTCTCCAAGTGGAAGCAGGAACTATCAGAGAGAAGACACTAATCAAGATCCCAAAAGATGACTCACCTCTCTGTAATCATCTATATATGGATCCCTCATCACAGAGATCCAGAGGCTAGAATTTTGTATCTTATAGAGAAGTGCTGTTGGTTTTCTAGTGTACATTCATAGTGTTGGGTGATCTAAGCTTTGCTTGAGGTGAAGACGGGCTTCCTAGCTAGAGGATGATGCTGGTTCAGAGCACATCGTTGTAATCTTCTTGCTACTTTTCATCTTAATAAAGCTATTCTTGTTTCCTTCCATATGCTTGTATACTTGTTTACATATGCATTTATATGGTTAATACACATCTGATCCTATATTATTTATGAATTTAGATCCTTGTTTCTTGGATAGTAGTATGTTGCTGTGATTCCACAAGTTCTTTTGAAGCTGGGAAAACAAAGAAGAAGCGGCAAAGCTCTATCAAGAAGGAGAGGAAATCAAACGCAAGACTCAGGTCAGCCAAACTGAAAATCGTTAGGGACAAAATATGATATCCAGCCTCTCCACAGTGGAATTCTCTTCAACAATTGTTTCAGGTGAGCCACGTTGCATAAATAGAAGAGATTGGAGGAAGCTGTATAATGATGTCCACATCGGCCATTGGAAATGTCAAAGACAATAGTACACCCCGTTGGGAAAAAAGGATTAATGAACGTGGTCGTAGTTCGCTTGAAGAAACACGGAATGCATTTTGAAATTGCTTGTTACAAGAATAAAGTGCTCTCATGGCAGTCAGGAGTAGAGAAGGATTTGGATGAGGTGTTGCAGTCTCATACAATGTATTCAAATGTCTCCAAAGGAATTATGGCAAAATCTAAGGACTTGATAAAATCTTTTGCAACAGATGATCATGAAAATATATGGTTGGCGGTTCTTAATAAAGGTGAGCTCCAAATTGTGGGAAAGGAGAGAGAATCTCAGTTATCAAGCCAGTTCCGTGACATTGCAACAATTGTGATCGAGAAGACAAACAGCCCTAAGACTGATCAGCCATATACAATCAACATGATTGAACGCCTAATGCACGAAGTCCATTTTGCTGTAGATCCTCACGAAAGTTCAAAGCAACAGGCTCTGGATCTTATTCGGGAGCTCCAAAAGCATTTTCCCATAAAAATATCTCCAATGAGGTTGCGACTTGTAATCCCTGAGATTCAGGAAGTCAATTTCTTGCAGAAAATTCAAACCTGGAATCCTTGCATCGTGTCCAAAGAGGTCTTCAGTAATCAGCTGTCTATGGTTTGTCAGATTGAACCTGGTTACTTCCGAGATTGTGATAGCGTAGTATAAGATTGTAAAGAAAGGCTTGAAATTCTCTCTGCATCATGGATCTACTTAAGCAATTGGAGGAAAGATGGTCTTTAAGTGTTGTTGTTGTGTGAAGGTCCTGCACCATTAGAATTTCTGAACCATGTCATAGCGCTCCAAGCCGAGGTATGGACCAGCGTAAATATCAATACCAACCATATCAAATCGGACCAGATTCAAGTATGCCATCTCAACACATAATTTTCCATTCCGTAACGCATAAGTTCAAAGTTACATATTCAATTCTGTAGTGACAAGGTAGTTAGAGGCTTAGCTAGCTGGAGGCCACAAAACTAGTGGCTCAAATTGGAGTAGGACCAAATTGGAGCAGGACCAGCAATCTCCCGCTCTGATACCATGTTAAACACACATGGACAATAAGAGAAATATGAAAGATAAAACATGAGAGTACGATTTTTATTAACAAATGATTTACATTTATAGTACATGTTGTGACCATTGGGTTTCACATCCCAAGGTCTCTTGGACTCCTTTTGTCCATTCGGCTTCCACACTAACCCATTGAGGATTAGGTATCCAACACAAATATACCATAGGTATCCACATTGTTACTCATCCATGGCCATGACCCCAATAAGTCGCCATGGAACACAATGTATGAACTTCCACTCTCCTCTCTGCCAAAATTCATCGCCCAAACAGCCAAACTGAAAAACCTTACACAACTACCCATGTATTTAATTGTGAAGTGGGCAATAAGTCTCAGCACTCACTTGAAGTTAATGTTGGAGCAATACATGATCATGAATTGAATGTGCATGTGGAGGAAGGGCGAGCCATGATGGGTGCTCAAATGACAAGTGGTATCCTGGAGGGTCACCCCCATTGGGTGAAATAACCATTTTTGTTACTATTTTATTATTATTTTTTTCTTTTTCCTTTTGGTTATTTGATAATTTTTAACAATTTTGATTTTACTTTTGTGTAGGGATAGGAAGTCAATGCTAGAGTGCTACATGTTGGTGACCTATTGGTCAATCAGTCACCATATAATCAAAATAGGTCCCACGTCTCGTTACAACATGCAAACTTCTGACAATGATAGAATGGTCATATGATCTGTGATTGATGTGTCGTTTGTGCCACTAGATTCATAACAAAAAGATCTACGACTTGGACTTGGTTTCAATGAGAATTGAAGACTTTTATTTTTTAGCTTCTCTCGAGCCACCTGGATCATTCCTCCCCACTGAGGAAGTTTTGGTCCTCCGAAATCATGAAAACAATATGCAATATATTGTACTCCCTCACCTACACAAAATGTTCCATAAGAGGCTACACCTGCTTCTCCTTCACCTTTGTTCTTCAGAGCCATAAGTGATGAAGCGACACCTACATCTTGTGCAAACCTATAATACAATATTGCAAAATACTTGTCCAATTACATGACCCAAACAAACCACATACTTGCCAAGAGTTTATAACACACTCTTTGGTCGAGTTTTCATCAACGTTATAATAGAAACCAATACCCTAGATAAAAAGGCCAAAAACATCATCATGTCGCTTACATAAGTGATGGAAAATACTTCATCACTTTTACAATCATGTCAAAACGAAATGTGGTCATGACAAGATACTATCTCTAAAAAAACCATCTCTCACTCAAAAACGTGAATGGTCATATTTTTGTAGTTGTTTCGCTTGTTGAACAACTTTACCAACTAGTTTTTGCACGGGTGCTTTGTCATTGAGACACTTCTCTAGATGGATATCCCAACATGTGGCTCTTTGATTCCCACCTCTATTGCAATGAGTGAAAAATGTCTTCTTCCTCCATGCCTAATTAACCTTCTTCCCCCCCTGATGTGGAGAAGGCCTTTCATGTCTTTTGCTATTTCTTGCTACCATCCTCTTCCAACACTCGACAACCACATGGTTATACAAGCCATAAAAACTTCATGTTTTTTGATGCCATAAATTTTTTTCATCCTTAACAATGTGCCTATAATCAAAATGCACATTAACATAATGAGACTTTTTATACCTCTCTTGGTTGTCTCTAGTGCAATCCTAGCGATGAGAGCTTGCCTCATCTCTTCCTCTGCAATGTGCAATGTCATGGGATATGTGTGATGTGTTTTTAGCATCCTCTTTCCTCGTTGGCTTCGGTAATGGCTTCTGTTCTTTGTGTGAAGAACCCCTTGCTTCTACTACCTTCCAACACTCTCCTTCAGTATACCCCAATCCTGACATGGGTACCTATAGGCTTCCAATAGGAATAACATCATGTGAAAATGAAATTGAAGAATTAACAACATTGTTTACCTCAAATTTTGATTCTAAAGCATCTGATGATGGCTTCACTAAACCTTCATTTCACTTCAACTTTTCCAAGGTTTCTTCCATGTCTCATATTTGAAGCTGCAATATGTTCTTCTCCTCTTTTGCTTCTTGTAAAAGTATATTCAATTCAATATTCTCTGCTTGAAGGATTTCGTTGATCTCTTCATTTGAATGATGAGAAGAGGATGAAGATGAAGTATATTCACTTGACGATGGAGATGGAGCATCATCATCTTCTCTCCTTTCATGTTTTCCTCTTTTTCAATTTTCTCCTCATAATCTACATACATTATATATATCATGCGTTCCATCCTAAGGAGGTCCTTGTAGAGATCTTTGTGATCCTCCATTTTCCTTCTTGTTGCACATTCAATCTTTGGTTATCGTTCACACTTGCAATTCACATCAGCAAGAAGATCACTCTAATACCAAACTTGATCTAGATTCTCTCATCTACTAGAATTAACCAAGATCTTTTACTTATGTGATGTTAGTAGAATTGCATGTAAAATAGTATGAAAAACCGCATTTGCATATGTTAAGGGATAGGAAACATAAAGGCAACCATCAAATCAAAGAACACACACAACTTGATAATGAATTTCACCCTGTGTGGGTTATGTCTCTGGTCCTAATGTCAAGGGTGGGGAGGTCGCTTCATTAAATGATGCAAGATGATGATGAGTACATGATGCATTCTCTGTCAATACAAGGAAGAACTTCCTCAACTAGAGTGGCATGGAACTTCCTCAACTCTCTCACATAAAAGCTCTCTATCAGCATGACAAAATATCAAACTCTCACATGAATTGGCATACAAGGATCCTCCAAAATAGTATCAAACAAGGATCTCAACATCAAAGCATCATCCCAACAAAAATCAAAAGATGACATGGCATCAGTGCATCTTATACGTTCACATCTAGAGACGGTCTAAAAATACGCAAATTTGATGAGGAAATGGACATCATAGTTGAATTCTTTGTGAAAAACTGTGAAATACCACTGTAAACTCGACCCCCTTATGATTTAGTCAAGTTTGGGCTCCTCGGGAATCTCAAAGATTCCCTAAAGATTTTCTTTTGTGAGTTTAATGAAAATATGTTGCTCAAATGAAGGATCTGATCACACCATCTTGTTCTTTGTGAAAATTTAAGAAAAATGAGTATAAATTTGGCTTGGTTTTGAAACTATCAATTTCAAGCCTCCAGGGAATATTTTAGATTCCCTTCAGATTTTGGCGTCAAGTTTACACCTTCATGGTTCCACCTTCAACATTTTGTCTCTAGAAAATTTGTTGCTCAAATCAAAAAACTAATCACGCCATCAGACTCATGACAAAATTCTAGTTCATTTGTGTATAATCTTCGTATGATTTTGACACCTTCCAAAATGGGCTCCAAAGGAATCTTAACGATTCCTCCCAAAATTCTCAATAAAAAATATGTTGTGGAACATTCCCTCGAAGAATATCACTTTGGAAGATTCCCTCAAAAATCGCGCCCAATCAAAATTCTAGCGCGCGGTTCTGGCACTTGGCTCCCATGCTCGTCTGCTCAGTTCCTGACGACCTCTGCTCCCCTTATTGCCAAATGCAAATCGAAGTTTAAATAATATAGAGGTAACACATATTCCAAAGCCCCTTGACTAGGCTTGTTGATTGGCGTAGCATTTTTAAGTCTCTATGTTTGGATAGATCTAGGCTTTAGACCGCATGACAATACCAATTTTTTATAAAAAAACATTGTCGAACCGTTTTTATTTAGCCATATTAATATATGTGTATGGACATAAGTTTTTGTTGTGATAACAAACCTTTGACATTTTCATAACTGGTTATGTTAAAACATCTCAACCTTTGACAATTCATTGGGAATTTTTTTTTATATAATAAGCAACCATGTCATATAAATATGACATTATTAGATATGTTTGTTGTTTTTCTATATAACCATTTTCTTTTGTTTTTATATGGCTATATATTATAACCATATTAAATAATAAAATAACCATTTTTGTTATTAGTTTTTTCTTTTTGACTATTTATTATTTTTAACAATTTTTGTTTTTTCTTTTGTGTAGGGATAGAAGGCCAATGCTAGAGTGCCATGTTGTTGGGCACAGGATCCCTCAAGGGAAGTTTTGAGGCTTAAAGCCCAGTTTTTGTTTAAAAAGTGTAAATCGGATGTAAAGACTCCACATTTTGTGGGCACAGAGCGTGAATTTGTAAATGAGTCATAGGGTTTTCCACCCTCAATTTTGTAATGTAATGCCGACATTAGAGATCTACCCATGGTTCATGAACCATGGGATTGTATAAATAGAGTGAGGCTCTAAGTTGTAAATAAGTCAAGAAAAGAATAGAATGGAGGAATGATGGAGAATTGAGTCTTGTCTAAAGTGTAGAGTCGAGTCTTGGGGTCGTAGAGTAGGAGAAGGCTCTGAAGCTGAGTGCATAGAGGCCTAGTAGTCTGCAACTGAGTGTGCGAACCCCTGCAACTGAGTGCACATGTAGGTTGAGTATGTAATCGTTGAAGCATTAATAAAGAGAATTTTTATACCATTCCTATGTATTTACTATTTTCTGCATTGAATGTATTGGGTATAAATTACATTTCTGTTGTTTATATGATGCACAAACGTATATGATTGTGTTGATTAAGTAAATGTGAGATAGTGTATCTATTTACGTGAAGATAACTAATAAGCATAAGAAGATAAGTAAGATACGCAGTGTAAATTGGGGAAATAGTGCAGATCGTTGCCCTGGCAGCGCGAAAGCGTCTCATCTCTAGGGCTGTGAGCAGGCAATTATAATAGATCATGAAGGTCTCACAGGTCAGAACAATGCGCGAAGTAATCTGTGTGAAGGTAGGCACAATTGGACTAAATCGACCCCTCAGACATCTCCAGGGTGCGGAAACTTGGTTCCAGCATCCCCCCATACTGCTTCAGGTGGGAGTTCAGTCTGCACACCATGGACTGATGCTGAAAGGGCCATTACTGTAGGGATTTGTTTGGCTAATTAAATCTGAACCTGGATCAAGCCCCATGAAGTGAACAAATGGTTTCATTGCTGGGAACGGAATCTGCATAGAGATCTCTGATGTCGTATCATTGGAATCCAACTAAGAAGGAAATTAAAGGTTGGTTGGACAGGAGGATTCACGAGTTTGCGGTGCAGGAGAATAGGAATCTGTGACTGACAAAAGAAGAGTGGTTAGACTGCTACCTGTACACAGAAATCCATGAGGTCCTTTTCGCATCTTTCCCTACTAAGTTGTATGAGTGGAATGTGAAGCTCGCAGATATCCAAGGAAGGTGGAAGCTCGACAGTCCTATTGTGTGGAACCCAGAATTGGTACACATATTGGAAGCATCGAAGGATTAGATAGCGTGCTCTATTGATCATTGGCTCAATCGGATTATAGGAGGATTCATTACTGAGTTCACGGTAGACACTTCAGTTAGATACAACGAGGAAAAGCGACACTTTGTCAAAGGATCACGAGGTAAGTACATAAATTCTATGAATACTTGGATTAAAATGTTATTGTGTGAAAAGATGGTTATGCAATTATCTTGATGTTTGGAGCTACGCGAAGCGGAAAAACCTACAGAAACGAAGGAAGTAAGGGACCAGAGAATAACCCTTTTATTTCACCTTCATGAGGAGACGAAGAAGAGCTCACGAAGGTCTCTCCACAAAGTGTGATCCATTTGATAAGGAAGAGGATTTCACACATACCACCCCCACCCAAACCGCCACCAGCTTCACCACCATCACCTCCATCTTCATCCGTACCACCTCCACCACCACCGTGACTCAATATGGCAAACACAATAAAGTTGTTTGTGTTCAAGGGATTGGAAAATAAAGATCCGTACTAGCTTTGGTTCGTGATAAGAGCCGTATGGGAAGCACAACGAGTTACATATGACAATATAAAGAAAGCGACATTGGTTAGTGCCCTACAGGACTGCATGCTGACTTGGTATATTAAGCACTCCAATGATAATCCAAATGCGGGAAACGCTAATATCCAAGTAGCGCTAAATAGATAATTTAGCAAGCCGAAGTCTAAAGCACATTCAATCATCGGGTTCAAAGAAATCACGATGCTACCAAGTGAATCTCCTTGGGAGTTGGATCAGAGTTTAAAGTGTACGATTCGTGAAGCTAATATGAATTTGACAGATGGACAACATCGTGAATGGTTTGTAGCATTGCTAATGCCACATTTAAGGAGCATGCTATCACAGTAGAAGTTAACGACTTAGGCAGAGGCCTTAGAGATCACGATGAGGCTACATGAGACCCTGATGTAGGATCCTAACTTGGGAGTTCAGCAGATCCATGGGTAGTTTAAAAACTTATGCCTTGAGATACAGAGTCAGAAACAGGACAGGATAGCTCGACTAGAAGTATGCGAAGAGGTCTGGTGCGTAAAATGCAAGGGTCACGGTCATGATACGGACCATTGCCCAGTGTTCAAAAATTACCTCGTGGGAGGAGGACCGATGCTATTAAGACCAGAGGCACAAGAAGGGCCTAGCATAGTGCCTTTTTTGTGGTGCACAAATTTTCAAATAGGAGGGAAACACGCTACGAACAACTGACATTTGTTACAGAAGTATAAACAAAATTCACAACAATTGTTCTATAACTTTTGTAGATAAGTCGAACACAATGAGTGCACTTGTAGAAGCTATGAGTTAATGATGGATAGAACTCCCACCTACAAAGTTCAGGCCAAAGCGTGACCCCGAGACCAAAACGCAGGAGTGGCGCGAACAGGATTTCAGGGGCACGAATGAGGCCGAGGTGGAGGAGGACCTAGAAGAGGTCGCAGACAGCTGATATGCTACAATTGCAGAGGGCCATTACATTATGCTTGCGATTGTATGAACCCAATGCATCCATCATGTCTGTATTTTACCTTGTTTGATCATGATAAGGAAGATTGGCTTATGCTTATAGCTAGGATACGCAACAAAGGAGCACTACTGCCTCCCCTGACTCAAAAACTGCAGATGATGAGGTCTGAGCCACATGAGGAATATCTGAATGTAAGGATTGTGCTCCAAAGTGGAATCACGATGGGAGATCACAAAGGAAAACAACCTGAAGATATTACTTGGGTTCGCGAAGCTCCAGTGAAAGAAGCAAAGTTTGATTTGGAGCGTGCTAAGGAAACCTTCATGGAAGCTAAGAAGAGATTCGATGATGCCTCCACTTCAGGAAGAAAAGATAAACCAGAGCCTATGCTCATGATTCCTGGAAACATGCATGAAGTTATTGTGTGATAGTAAGGCTGTAAAGGGACTACAGGAACTCATTAACAGATGCACTGGGACCGTGCCAGGAGAACCACGTGTAGTCTGGAAGATTGGAAAGCATAAGATGAGGATAGGTAGAGAAATGAGGTTAATCGCGCAAATTGGAGAATATGATATGGACCAAGTAATTCTGGATTTAGGATTGGACGCGAATGTTCTGCCAAAGCAGACATGGGAGTGCATGGGGAGGCCTATGCTGCAATGGTCTCCTATTTAGATGCGAATAGCGAACCAATGCAAAATAATACCCATGGGGCGATTGCAGGGAATCATTGTGGATATTGAGGGAGTGAGAGCACTAGTAGACTTTGAAGTAATAGATATTGTTGATGACAACATTCCCTACCCCGTGCTCTTAGGAATTGATTGGGCCACTGACATGAATGGGGTGATTAATCTGAAGAAGCGCAAGATTATTTTTGAGAGGAAGTCTCTACGTGTAGTTATACCCTTGGACCTTGCTGAAGGATCACATTATACAGAGCTGATGCGCAACTATGAAAGTGATGATGATTTGGATTACATCTACAAAATAACTGCGTGAGAGAAAGATTGGGTAAATCCCACTGCGGATGGATGGATCCCATGGGATCGTGAAAGCTCTTATATGTCAAATTCTAATGAGGAGATAGAGCGATGGCATAACCGGTTACATGAGGTACCTATGTTGAACTGTAATATGATGACAAGATCATCGCGCTACATATCAATGGAAGTGAGGAATCTCCCTACTTATGATGGGTTAAGTGAGGTAGATACATTCTTGGACAAATTTTAAAGGGAAGTGCCAGAAAATCAACGCTTCTAGGCCTTGAATTGGGTACTACACGCTACACCTGCAAGATGGTGGGGTGCGCACAAAGGTATCTTTGAGGACTGGAGCGAATGTAGGAGAATGATGCACACATGGTTTAGGAAGCCTAGAGTGTGACTGATAGATAAATATAAAGGGCAGGATAATCCGCATGCATAACTAGCTAGGTGGATGCTCACATATGGAAAATAACCTATGTGGAAGAGCATGAACTCCACGCTAAGAGGTATGGTCAATAAGAGTGTGTTGGGGGAACAAATGTGTAGTTGGCTCTTAAGGTTGGACAGATAGTATGTGGGAAGAACAATCCCACAGAAGGTTATCCACGCGGAAGCATTTGATAAGGTGTGCAACACGTTGAACAAGGTATGCAATGCGTAGCAAAGTGATTGGGACCTATGCGTACCTGCAGTATTATGCACTTATAGGACGACATGAAAGAAACTGATGGGACAGATACCTTTCCAGCTATTCTATGGAGTGGAAGCCATAATGCTAATGGAATACATCATGCCTAATATGTGCATAGTAGCACACAAAGGTATGATGGATTGCGGAGCCCTGCAAGAGAGACTCACACAGTTGGAGGAACTTGAGGAAGAACGATTTTTAGTTGGCTTTTAGCAACAAGTACAAAAGTAGCACGAAAAGGCCTGGCATGATCAACATATTAAGTTGTGCACCTTCAAGGTGAACAATTTGGTGTTACTGTATGATAGTAAGTTTGATAAATTCCTAGGAAAATTAAAAATGCATTGGTTGGGATCGCATGTTATTAAGGAGGTCACAAATGGAGGTGCAATGAAGTTGGTAAAGTTAAATGGATAAACTTTCCAAGGAAAAGTGAATGGAAGTTAGTTGAATCCATACACGGGTGGCCCAACTATTTGACTAGCTAACTGAAGCATAGTCTTAGCGCTCCAGGCAGCTGAAAGGAGGCACGGGACTATAAATAGGTTTAGGGAAGCAGTTCAGATACAACAGTCTCTGAATAGCATGTCCAGGAGGTACAACAGATAACTGTTCAATGCACTGCCGATCTTGCAGCAGTCCAAGCAGAGTTGGGACGTCTGCGTGCGAATATCTCCACACCAAAAAAGTGACTCGAGGGTGAGTCACAATGTTTGTGTTGGGGGCTTATTGGGCACGGGATCCCCCAAGGGAAATTTTGAGGCTTAAAGCCTAGTTTTTGGTTAAAAAGTGTAAATCTGATGTAAAGAATCCGCATTTTGTGGGCGCAGAGTGCGAAGCGTAAATGAGTCATAGGGTTGTCTGCCCTTAATTTTGTAATGTAATGTCAGATTTAGAGATCTACCCATGGTCTGCAGACCATGGGATTGTATAAATAGAGTGAGGCTCTAAGTTGTAAATCAGTCAAGAAAAGAATAGAATGGAGGAATGATGGAGAATTGAGTCTTGCCTGAAGTGTATAGTCGAGTCTTGGGGTTGTAGAGTAGGAGAAGGCTCTGCAGCTGAGTGCGTAGAGGCATGATAGTCCGCAGCTAAGTGCGCAGACCCCTGCAGTTGAGTGCGTAGGACAGGTTGAGTCTGTAACGATTGAAGCATTAATAAAGAGAAGTTTTATACCATTCCTATGTATTTATTTATTGTTTTCTGCATTGAATGTATTGGGTATAAATTACATTTATGTTGTTTATATGATGCGCGAACATATATGATTGTGTTTATTAAGTCAATGTGAGATAAGGTAATTGTTTACGCAAAGATAACTAATAATCATAAGAATATAAGTAATATACGTGGTGTAAATTGGGGAAATAGCGCAGATCACTGCCCTAATAATGCAAAAGCATCTCAGCTCCTGGTTAGGGTTGTGAGTAGGTGATTATAATAGATCACGAAGGTCTTGTAGGTTAGAATAGTGCATGAAGTAACCTACGCAAAGGTAGGGACAGTTGGACTAAATTGATCCCTCACACATCTCTAGGGTGTGGAAACTTGGTTCCAGCATCCCCCCATACTACTTCAGGTGAGACTTCAGTCTGCACACTGCGGGCTGATGCCGAAAGGGCCAGTAGTGTAGGGATTTGTTTGGATAATTAACTTCGAACTTGGGTCAGGCCCCATCAAGCCAAAACATGTGTTAGTGGCCTATTGGTCAATTAGTCGCCATATAATCAAAATAGATCCCATGTCTTGTTACGAATTCCAAACTTGTTACATTGATAGAATGGTCATATGATCTCTGATTACGGTGTCATTTGTGCCACAAAATTCATAACAACGAGATATATGACTTGGACCTGGTTTCACTAAGAGTTGAAGAATTTGATTTTTGAGAGTCTTCGGAGCCACTAGATCATCCATACCTAAAAATTTATTTGGATTTGGAGAAGGATTTACGGTTCACTCTAGCAAATCCAATAATGTAACATTCTAAAGTTGCTTATACCCAAACGTCAACAACTTTGATTAATTCAGTATCTAGCGAGTGAAAAGCAACCAAATTAATTGTGGTCAAGTTTCTAAATATTTTTCTGCGACTTCAAATTCCTACTTTGAGCCACAATCTACTTAGCCAAATATATAATTCCTCAAGAAATTTATACTAGAAAATATTATATCGATGGTATGCAGGTTTTGCAAATAGGATTTCTTCCTTCACCGAATCCAAGTTATTTTTTCTCCACTGAGCTTGATGTAGCCCTAAGGGTTAGATCATTGGTCGAGGTCCTATTGTTAAAGCACCTTTCCGTTGGGATGTCACAAGTTCAATTCTCCTCCACACCCTTGGGGTTAGGCTCATACTAGTTTGGCTTGGGGTGGCCCCTTCGAGTGGGCTTAAATTGATTTTCCATGGAGAAAAAAAAAATTGTGCTTGATGTAGGATAGACAAGTCATATTTTTCATACCACCATTCCTGAATGCTATCCTTGATAATCCTCGACACCATGATCTAGATCCCCGCTTGATTTCAGGGTCCCAAAAATGAAACCATTATTTTCATCCTACCATCTCCCTCAGCACCCTCCTTCCATTCTCATCCATTTCTCCAAGCGATCTACATACAGAAATTTCATTACAAAAATTTATGAGAGACTATTAGTTTTCATTTTCCCTTGCACAAGATGGGATCTTGAGGATAACTATGCTCATAAAGGTATCCCATACCCTTCTACAACCTTCTACCATATTTCCCCACCTTTAGATCCTTTTTAGAGCCCTTGGAATGCTTTCAAATGCATTCCTGTAGAAATACAGGGTATCTTGTAGCGTCTTGTAGCACTGCACATAATCCACAAGAACTTGAACAAAATTGCTTCTTGAGCCTATTTTTTTCTTGTTACCCATTGAAAATGTGTTCTAAGTCTTGAAAACAGGCTTAAGGAAGGAGAAAGACCTCTTAGAAATCTTATTTTCACCACTGTGATTTATTTATGGAATTAGGTTTAGTTGTTTCTATCATGAATTTAATAGCACGAGTAGTTTACATTGATATTTCTTGAAGGATTTGTTGGGTTTTATATTTGAATAGGGTTTTCTTTCAATACAATAGTTTATATTTTATTTCATGGTATTTACTTCATGCATCTACATTAGGTTTACTTTCCTTGTCATTTATTTTCTGTAGAAGAATAGGATTTCAAGCAAGTAGATCAAAGTTTTCTCTTATCTAATAGAACAATAAATATTTTCCTTTCTTGAAAAGTTAGAATCAATAAAATACGTTCTTTTGAGCTTGCAAAGTGGTCTTTTAACACCTTGGTTTGATTCATTTCCTGAGAGCAGCTTGGGTAGAACCTTGCTTACTGTGCATACAACATTGTCACCTCTTAAGTTTGTATGAATCACACTGTTGGCTAGTTGAATTGTTTATCAATTAAACAATCAAGTACCACATTAATTGTCAACCTGGGAAAATCTTTTTATTCCAAAGGCCACTGCGTACTGTTTGTACTTAAATTCTAAAAGCATTGAAAGCTGTAGTATACTTAATTCCAGTACTAAGTTATCACAATGCTGAAAAAAGAATTGATTAAAATTACAGATCTAAGAAACAAGGAAATGGATGCTCTGTTGGCAGAGGATCAGGACCCTATCCTTCAGATGAGGACGTTCAGCACCTGCCCCTGGAATCAGATTGCTAACACAAACTGCACTCAGATTCACCGGTGAAACACGCTTGCACAATTCGAATAACTTAATAAAACAGAGTGCTAGCAAAACAGAACTTGAAGAGGTAATGCTACAAAGTCCAAAATAGAGTATCTGTAAAGAGAGACTACCACACACTTACACACTTGACAGCAAATTAAATGGGTGAATCTTGTGAGGAAGGTGGGCCCAGTCCTTCTCACAAGATTCCCAAGAATGCGAAGAATAGCTTAAATACTCAGAGCGTTCTTCTATTCATCCGTCAACAATTCAGATACAGTGAAGTTCAGAATTGCTGATAGTTTTACAAAATGCTCTTTCAGACTCCCCTTGACTAATGTAGATGTCTCGTCTTTATAGAGGAGACATCTATTACAATAGATTGTTACGGTTCAGCTGTTTGACCCGTTTAATCAAAAATAAGAAATA
>APFE030710144.1:54680-89722 GCA_000404065.3 Pinus taeda | reverse complement strand
CTAGGCCTTCCCCAATACCATGGTCCAAAACCATAACATTTCAATACCATGAACCCAAAACTAGGGATCGACACAATTTACGAGACGCCATGGTCCAAAACATAGGTTCAAGTTCCAAGATCTAACTGCCATGGACCAAAATAATGATCACCAACATATACGCGCTTTTGTAATGTATAACCCGCGTGTATACGCGCCTTCGTCTAGATGAAACTGCGTATATGTCTTTTTCTACTTTCTGAGTGCCTGAACTGAGATCTGTTACCAAAGAAGGTTGCCATCAAGGACAACACCTGTGCCATAGCTCCAAACATGTGCCATAATGCCAACACTCATATCAGAACCTTTTGAAATGGCACATATCTAAAATCCCTGATATGACTTAATCTTCTGATCACGAATTTGGTTGTGGTTCTAATGGGATTTATCACAAAAATTTAATATAATATCGCATCCACTCCATATCGAAACTACCCAATATCACAAATATTTAATGTTGTCTCATTTTAAAAGTTTCGATGAGCTTACCTATAATACCACTCGGCTATTTCCACTTGTCACTTCCATATGGGGCCACTATTATAATAATTCAAAAACCTATTTTCAATTGTTTTGTGGGAAGTTTGTTGTGTTTTTATTTTGATTTAGTTTCCGCTAAGTTTAACAATAGAACTAATAATCTCTAATTGGTTCAAACAGGGATGAACCCATGGTCAATAAGGAGGAAGTATCAACTTGATCCATGATTTCCAAAAGCTCTTTGTCATGTGACACAATGTAATTCTAAACTGGGATGATTGTTGTAACAAAGATTTAAAAAGACCATCAATGAGAGCAGCAAATCAACCCTTTGGCTGAAGAACAACACTTCATCGCAACCATTTCCCAAATTTGGCATGTATTCAATTAAAACAATCTATTTTTGACATGTTGAAGAAAATCTCCAAATTTGGTTGTTGAGAGAATCAAGGGAGGTCATTAGCTCCATAAATTTTGTATGAATACCCCTAAATTTGATGCAAATAGGGGAGGTCACAATCACACATAGGGGGATCTATAATAATTCGGTTTGCGCTTTCACACTACTATAGAGCCTAGAGAATTTTATTGTAGAGATTGTAGAGATGTTATTGCTCTGTTATAAAGGGACTTTTCACTATTGCAAGCACTTTCATTAAAGGTGAGAGCTACTCTCAGAACTGTAGTGATAAAATTTCGACATGGTTTTAATTAATTCCTATTCTTGTGTACTATTACCAAAATTCAGGATTATTGTCTCACTGGTAAGCTTTCATTCTTGGTGTTGATCTTTATTCTAAATAGTGATATGTTTCTTCTATATTATGAACTATTGTTATGTCATTAACATTTTGCAGTTGAAACTTTGTTAAAGCTATCTTTGCAAGATAGAATAAGATCGAAATTAGTCTTAATTCAATGAAGTATTCCTATGGTGACTTATAACTATTTATTATTCATTTGCAGACTTATTTTTCTTTCACTTATATTAGTTAATGTGAACTACTACCTTTACCAAATGCAAAATCATATGATGAATTATAGTAGTTCTTCGCCTATTTTAGTTAAATTTCTCTCACATTAGGAGAGAGATATCCAACTCTAGGTCGAGATAGGTTTTCATGTTCTAGATTAGTTCTGCGTTTACATCTTAGTTTGCATCAAGTCCTCTCTTAAAGAGGAAAATAAATCATTTAATTTCTATTTGATCAACCTTTTTAAATCGATCAATCCTTTATGTTGATCTATTCCTTTAATTTACATATTTAAAGATTGACATAAAGGAAATGTAACATGATGTAATATATATGTAAATAGAATAATTATTAGTTTAGATTATATTAATTTTAGGTTAGTATTAGGTAACAGGGTAGCTGAACCCATAACCAGTTAGAATCAACATATTCAATAGAAAAGGAGTTGCTTTAAGTTCCCAACCGGGTGGTGTCCCCTAATGTTGATGGAGGACATTTTTTTTATCAATAGGTACATAGAAGTGTTGAGGGTTGAAACCTTCAATGAGGAAGTTGAAGCTACCTTCTAGTGGTAGCTAGTAAATCTAATCAGGGGGTTGGATCTCCCTTCCGATGGGTGCCCATAAACACGATCAGGGGGTTGGAGCTCCCTTCCAAAGGGTGTTGGAGAATGAGAGAAGGTTGTAGCCCTCTACAGGTGGGTGCCTACGTGCTTGTATGAGTCTATGCCAGTAAAAGATTGTAATATTTTTTCTTTATAATAAATGATAAAGACAAAGATGACAACATAACTTGTTTTATCCCCACATTGGGTTTCCACCTAAAAAAAATCCTGGTGTTAATGTGTGTTCATGTATTTCTCATGTGTGATGGTTTATTCTACTCTTATTGGACATGGTTACTATATAATTAAAGTTTAAAGAAGTAATGATGCACTGGTTCAAGTTAAACAAGTGATGAATTAGTTGAAAAATTAGTTGACTGGATATACGCTACTTATCCTCATCAAAGTTGCATACATACGCTGATTCACTAAATTAAAGTAGTGTACAGAAACATGAATAAGAAATTTAAAGGTTTTATTGAGTTTTAAAATACTGATTCACGCCCCCCCTCTTAGTATTTTTCCCAACATGAAGAAAACACAACATTTTTATCCTTAATAGAACCACAAAATTTTTGTTTCAAGACAATACGGATGAACACTACATTAAGGCCATGGATGAATAATTCAATCAGATTGAAAATAATAAAACTTGGGAATATGGTCTTAGACCAAAGGGAAAAAATAGAATTGGAACCAACTGGGTGTACAAGAACAAACTTGATGAACATGAACATATGGTAAAAACTAAAGAAAGACTTGTCTGCAAAGTTTATGCACAAGTGGAATGAATTGGTTTTGACAAAATATTTTCTTCGCTAGCTCATATAGAGGCCATCATGATGTTTTTTTTCTTTTCCTTGTTTCAAGGAGTTTAAAGTATATCAAATGGATGTGAAGGCAACATTCCTAAATGATGAACTCAAGGAAGAGGCCTATGTAGATTAACCAAAAGGATTTCAAATAACTAAAGGAAAAGTCTTTGTATATAAAGTAAAGAAGGAATTATATGGTTTGAAGTAGGCTCCCAAGGCATGGTATTATTGGTTGGATGCTTATCTTCATTATCAAGGTTTCAACACGGGATCAACTAATAGAAATATGTACATCAAGAATGAAGGAGGTAACATGATAACCCTTGTGGTATATGTAGATGATATAATCTTTGGAAGTAATTTTGACGCCATGAGTAAGATATTTCCAAACATTATGCAAAATGAGTTTGAGATGTCCATGTTAGGGGAACTATTTTCCTTCCTTGTTGTTATATGGAAAATTCACTTTTGTGGGCAAAAATGAGCTCCCTAGGTCTAGTGGTCTGATCTAGAAAAACATAAGGAAAAAATATCTATGTTTTCCCTAGAGAGATTAGAATATGGAAAATTGACCTATCTAGAATATATAGTAAGTCCTCCTCTTCTCTTTGCTTGTAATCTCCAACTCTAGCTCCACACGCTATAAATGGAACCTACAAAAATGACTAAAATAAGCAAGAGAGCTAAAATATCCATATAGTGTAATCCAATATCTCTAATTAATGACTCAACATATAATTGAAATACACAAGAATAAACATGACACAATTATAGAAAAACATAATGCTTTTTGTATTAATAAAGGAGAGAGTTACAACCATTTATAGATGTTAGATCTGTACATGTCTCCCTAATTGTCTTATCCTTCATTGCCACAAAGAAAACCTTCACACTCAACCCTAATGCGTGAATGGATGATGGTTCCTTAAGCTCAAAGCAACAACATGAGGGCACTAGTAATCTCCAAAATCCAACCAAGACTCTATGGGAGGTAGTAAATTTATAAGCTGAAAATGGTAGTTTAGGATTTAACAATCTAGTATTGAGATGCACATATGAAGGAGGATAATATTAAAATATGAGAGATAAGACATCTTGAGAAGGAATTCAATATCTCTATCCACGATAAATGGTTAAAACCACCTTAGAAGCTTATGGAAGAAGAAGATTCATTTTTTATTTTTTTTTGAAATGCTAGAATCATAATTCTAGAATCATCTCACCTACATAGTAAAGCAACATGCACTGGTAAGTGCAGATGCTCAGTTATGAATCTTGAAACCATTGTAGGTGTATAGGAATGTGGGGTACACTGGGGCTAAAAAGAATGTCTTTGAGTTGATTGACTCAAAAACTCAGATCTTTTGGAGAAGTGATGCTTAAAGCTTTGCAAAGGGATAATGAAAAATCGTTCAAGGATGTTGATTGATCCAGTTTTCATGCCATTTGAGTTGATGTGACAAAATAACCTATAATAGATTTCCCTGTAAAGTACAAATTCAGATGTAGTGGCTAAGGACTGAAGTGCTTTACCTTTTGACAAGTCCAAATCATTAGCAAATTGGTCGAGATCATCATTTGTTACAATACGTATTATCATCATGATATCATTGTTTAGGGAAGCATACCCATGGTCAACATATAAGCCAATATTACATGTACGAAGATCAAGAAGTCTCGTCCACTGATGATAGAAAGTGGATCCATGCTTGGATGACTATCTGAATGATCATAGCCATCACACTTTGTAATATTATATGAATCCTGAAATCAAAGCTCGAATGGGTAGAACTAGATATGGGATCTTCTACCTCGTCACTCAATAGTACGAGTATAACCTTGTGAATAAATGAGTTTGAGTCGAACATGGTAGACACCATCTAATTACCAACCAATTATGTAAGTTGTTAATGGATGCGAGAGAAACCACCAGTAATGATAATGGCTCTCAAGGCACTATAGTACAATCTATGTGGTGTGAATGAATGAGCTGAAGTCGAAAACCACATAGAATCTTCCAGTTGAAGGCCAACGATGAAGACCTATTGCCAAGAGAGAGGAAATTTTCCATTGAAGTATGAAAGTTCCAACGTACCAAAAGGAGTTTCCAAGTCAACTTCCTAGGTAATGAGTTGATGTTGACATGAAGCGACCCATCACAGGAGGGCCTTGATGTATCTACCATCAACAACATGAAGTGGGTATCAATATTTGAGAGTGAACAATTCTTATGCAGAACTGGTTCAGGAACAAAAGACATGGATTAAGGCTTAGGAGTATTGTAGCAAATGTCAACTTAAGAACTTCTCTTGAACATATCAGTGACACTTTATGGAGTTGGCAACATTGACTCAAAACTAACTACAAAGGCTTTTGATATGGTGTGGTTAAATAAATAGGCAAGCAGATTTCCCAACCCAATAATCATTGAGATGAAGTGAAAGATTGTCATGCTCAAGAGCAACTCACTACCACTAATAGGTAAAGTACCCTTTTTTCCCAGTTTCCCCAACCATTTCTAGTCAGTAATTCTTTATTTTTGACAAGCATGAAGAGGATAACATATACTTTATCTATAAGTTCATCCTTTGGATGAATCCTTCTGAGTATATTTAATGAACCTTGAGAAGGAGTGATTTGGTCCTGTCATGTTCAATGAGTCTAATTATTTTTTATGGTTTTACGAGTCCAGCAAAGGCATAGCTCAACTTCCTTTACATGTTTTGAGAGTTTGAAAATGAGGTGAAAAAGAAAAATCCATCGGTTCCTTTTCATAAATTTAGTCTCTTAAGTTTGAAAAGGCATAAAACGATACTCAAGAGAACCTTTTAGTCATGTTCCATTAAAGTATTCCTTTGTAGTAAATAGCCTATCCTAGTTTAGAAAAGGGCTAGAATTATATTCGGAAGACGCCTTTTCATTTACTTTAACAAGTTCAAAAATACAAGTTCTCGACAATATTTTCATGTTTTGGGAGTCTGAAAAGAGATGAAAGAGGACTCCTCCTTGAGGAATGAGTGGTATAAAGGCGTAGCAACTGGTTCTAAGCATCATGGAACTACTCAAAACACGTAGAGGTCAAGAGGCTGGCTAATAAGGCTACTCAATGCAGTGGTTCCTCAGGAAATGGTAAGACAACCAAGTAAAAGTGTATGATGGGCTAACAATATGGTGACAATGGAATGAGAAAACCAAAGCTCATATGGTAAAATAAGGCTGATAAAAATGGCAATCACAAGGGATAGGATGAGAATGGTTTCATTTTTACACAAGCTTGAAACATGGGAAACTATTCTTGAAATTGGTTTCATTTCTACACAATCTTGAAACAAGGAAAAACTATGATTGGGAGTAGCTTCATTTTTCACAAGCTTGAAAAGGATTAAAAACTGTGCATGGAATTAAATTTCATGCCCCCAACATCATGAATTAATTCTAAGGGCATGCCACTAATAATAATTTCATTCACCTAAGTAGATTATTGGTTACTAATAGGCAGATGGAATGAAGGTTCATTTACGAGATCAAGTGAAATACTCAACTCAACATTTACGATATCTAATCAAAGACTCATATTAGAAGGGGATATGCTTCATTTCTTAACAAGATTGACACCAAAAAAAACTATGCTTAAGGAACCTTATTTAAATTTTTAACAAGATTGACACAAGACAAGGAACTCTACTCCAGGACCTTGTTTCATTTTTTAATGAGCTTGATACAAGACAATGAACTCTACTCTAAGACCTAGTTTCATCTTTTAATGAGCTCAGAAAAAGAAAAGGAACTCTTCCTTGATACCTTGTTTCATTTTTTAGTGAGCTTGACACAAGAAAATGAACTATGATCTAGAGACCTTGTTTCATTTTTAACGAGCTTGACACAAGAAAATAAACTCTTCTAGGGGAACTTGTTTCATTTTTTAACAAGCTTGACACAAGAAAAGGAACTCTGCTCCAACTCCTAGGTAGATTAGTAACCTTGTGGGGAAAGATTAACTGTTGGTCAGGGATATCTAAGATAGGATGGGATGGGTTGGGTCACTGACGTTTTTTTCCCACCTTGGTACAAATTATTTTGATAATTAGGATAACTCATATTAAGTTGTCCAACCCTAGGAAAGCCTTGATATGGTTGGAATATGTGACCTTGGAAGTATTGTCCTAGATAAGGTTGTTGCATAGTTGTGGCGCGACCAACAGGAACTTGGGGTATTCCTTTTAATGATTTCCCTAATGAAATTTTCCTCATTCCTGGAATGGGATGACTAATTGGAACTTGTGGCATGCTATAAATGGTTTGACTTACTTATGCATATTGAATATTCTAACCGAGTGAGTAATTTCTTGGAGGGGGTTCCATGATAACTAGAGAAATTTTTCCTTGTTTAACAGGATCTAAAGAAACAAGAAGAACATAAGTAGTATGAAATTCAATCTCTAAGGTAAAAGTGTAATCACCTAAAGGTGGAATCGAGCTAACCATTTTCTCAAATTATGGTTTGTGGGGAACAAAATCATGGGATTCATACTTAGAGAGAGTGGGATTAACTGAATTTGGGTAAATCACTTCATCAACTAGTGGATTATTCGGATAAAGCTTCTAGTAACCACTCATAAGTTGAGTTTGAGATGATATAAGGTTCTCCAACACTTTGGATTCTTCATCCATATAAGGACAAAGGTGAATAGGATGATTCCATTCACATAGACTACAAAGAGACTTAACTTTACCCTTTTTCCCATGGACCTTACTATCACTATTTGATGGTTTATCATGAGCATCATCTTCAAAGGTTGATGACAAGGGTTGATGTGAGCTTGTGGACCACACTTCTAATACCTATAGAATATGAGGACAATCTCTAAGAAGGCGATCACCCTTATAAATAGTGCAAGTGGATTTAAATTTACTAGGTTTGATGGAAAATTTCTCGACACTATTTTCATTCATAGGAATGGTTTCTTGGTTTCCCCCCTGCTTATTTGGCTTCTTCTTCCTCTTCCCTTTCTTTTTCTTCTTATCTTTCTGATTACCTAAATCACAACTTTCACTAGGCAAGCTGGAAGAAAAGGATGAAGAAAAAATAGGCGAAGAAGGAAAAGAGTCAAATTTAGGATCAACTTGAGGTTGATGTTGTTCAGGTGGAGGAATATTTGGCTGATAAGAAATTTGGAGATTTGGAACCAAGGAGGTCGAAAAAAACGAAACTGGTAAACCATTGCTAAATTTGAGAAGGGAAAAATTGTGATATAAGGAGCATCAATATTTCCAAAAGGAAGAAAAGGATTAGCATTCCCATCAAAGGGGTTCCCTTGATTGGTAGAATCAGGAACTATTTACATTAGTTTCAACCTAATATCTACTAAGGAGTTGTTCTACAGTGAGGATGTTGTTTCACGGTTAATTAATTGATTTTTGAAATTAAGGACACAAAATAAAAACAATGGGGTAACTAGGAAGATAAGGAATAAAATGTCACTGTGAATTTTGGAATACCATTTCCAGTACATGTAAGAAATATCCTCGGATGTTGTGTTCAATGTATTACAAATAACAAGGCGGTTGACTTGGTTTCCTATCGCATGATAACAGCTTGTAGGGGACTTCCAATATATATCTAGATGTACAAGGAAGCGTCATCCATAGTAGTGTTTTATAATGCATCATGTATGATAGGAAGTATTCTGATATACTTTTCATACATGGAGCACCATCCAATATACCCAAGGGTAAGTGGAGAATGATTCAATATACTTACGTACATGGAATGTTGACTACCCCCAGAATGTAATGCAAACAAATAACGAAAGCTCCTATATTGAAAGATGCCCGAACACATCTATAGCCCAGACCTCTATGTGTCTCATTAATTTTCCAAATGCTCCTTAGATTGATTGAGTAAATTTTAGAAGTTTATCACCAATTCTATTTTAGTTTTAAAGATTACGGTATGAGTTCACATGAATTCCCTATGATGCAACTAGTATGATAACAATAACTCTTTTATTTTTAATGAATATCTATCTATGAGAGGGAAGAGACATAGAATAATGCAACAAAAATAGCTTTCTAAATAGATATTTCAATGCAGCTTCTCCATTTTAAATTTGAAACCTTATATGTAAAGCAAATAATGAAAATTTTCTTTTCTTTCTCTTAATTCTCAATTGAAATGAAAGCTAAGATGCAACTAGGTCATTGATAAAATAAATCACATAGAATAAAATTATAAAATAAAAATTTCTTCAAACCAATCAAAATTCAAGCCAAACATTTACAAAAAACCTAATTGATAAGAAGAAAGAAAACTCGAAGAAACTCTCATCAAAGGCTAACCAAATCAAATGTAAACACTATGATGGATTTATAGAGACACAAACACATTCGAAGACTCAAGAAAAAATTTTGGACCAATGAAGAACAAAGAGCAAGGCAAAGAATATTTTTTTTTCATTCTATAAGACCATCGTATGTGCTGAGTGGGAACTAGTGCAAACCATTGCACTTCTAGAGAGGAGAGACTGCAATGGTTTGCTATGTCTTAGAATAGAGAATGTGATGGGGCTAATTTGTTGAAATAATGACACAAATAACCCTACGAAGCTCAAAAAATGTGTTTTCTTAAGGTCATTTACTATCTAAAAAAGTCAATTAAGGTCACTTTGAATGGTGAGGAATTCTTAGGCTAAGGAAACCACTAAGAGAAATCTCGACTCCCAAGTACAGATGTCAATTTGTTATACGGAAAATTTACTTATGTGGGTAAAAATTAACTCCCTAGATATATTGGTTTGATCTAGAACAACATAGAGAAAAAATATATATGTTTTCCTTAGAGAGATTAGAATACAGAAAGGAGACCTACCTGGAATCTCTAGTAAGTTCTCATCTTCTCCTTGCTTGTAAGATCCAACTCTAGCTCCACATGCTATAAATGTTAGCTACAACAATGACTAAAACAAGCAAGAGAACTACAATATCCACATATAATAATCCAATATCTATAATAAATGAGTCAACATGGCATTGAAATACATAAGCATCAACATGACACAAGTATAGGAAAACATTATGCTTTTTGTATGAATAAATAAATGAGTTACAACCACTTATATATGTTGACTTCTCCCCAATTATTTTATCTTTCCTTGCCACAAAGCAAACCTTTACACTCAAGCCTAATTCATGAATGGATGATGATTCCTCGGAAGGAAGACTGTAAGCTAGCCCCTTCTCCCTTTTAGTCTGAAGCCAAACTTTTAGTGACTTGTACTTTCCCTAAAGTTGATGCTACCTTATACCATCAAATTGTAGGAAAACTTTTGTATCTAACCCATACTCGTCCTGACCTTTCCTTTGTTTTTGGTCTTATTGCTCAGTTTATGTAAACCCACATGAAGTCATTGGAAAATAGCTAAAAGAATACCTTGTTATGTTCAAGGTACAATACAATTTGGGATTCATTACAGTGCACAAGGATCTCCTCTATTGGTTGGTTTCACTGACTTCAATTGGGCTGGTGACCTTGATGATCAGAAGTCTACTGAAGGTTATGTGTTCTCTCTTGGTTTAGGACCTATTACATGGGCTTGCAAGAAACAAAGTGCCATTTCTCTTTCTTCAGCAGAAGCAGAGTATCGTGGTGCCGTAGAAGCTAGTAAGGAGGCTCTGTGGCTTTGTTAGATCCTATCAGAGTTTGGCTTTCAGCAGCAACATCCGACTACACTTTTGTGTGATAATCAAAGTTTCATTCAACTATACAAATATCTAGTCCAACATTAGTGCAACAAACACATTGAACTGCACATGCACTTCATCAGAAAGCTCATTCATGACCATGTTCTTGAAGTGCAATATTGTTCAACAGATGATCAAGTCGCAGACATCTTTACAAAGGCTCTCACAGAGGTGAAGTTTACTAAAATTTGATTTATGGTTGGATTTCAGGAAGTTGTCACTAAGGGGGGATAGGCTCCAGTGCCTCCTTCCTTCTCCTATTGTTTCATATTTGTACATCCTCCAATCCCAAGTTGTTCTTAAGGGGGGATGTTAGGATATTCCGACACATAGGAAATAGTTAAGTATAACTTGGTCTAGTGTAGAGTTAGGTAAAGTGTGTGTCTTTACTATGTAATTTTGTAACTTACAATCTGACGGTCACGATATGTTCTAGACATGAAATGATCTAATGGTTCATTCTCTCCTCTGTATTACCGACACTTGATCCGTGGCTTAACACTCGATTGGTCCATGATCTCTATTTAAAGAGCATGGAGGTTCATTTGTAGGTTAACCGTTCATGAGAGAATCTTATATACATTTTCATTCTTTTATTAATAAATTGGCTGAAGTGGTTGCGTTGGCTTAGGCTATGCACTGTTTCCCTCTTTGAGGGTTTTAACCATGTCAAGAATACTGGTGTATTGATCGATGATCTGTTTGTGAGCGGCGTCCTTTGGTGTTCTGTCTAAGGAACTTAACTTGTAAATTCCTATAGTTGTGTTGTGTAATCTCTCTTTTCTCATCTCTCAATTTCTAACATGGTATCAAAGTCGAAACTAGCTTGACTCCCTTAAGGCAGGGACAAGAAAATGTGAGAGAGCCTTAATTTTATTACTTTACAAATAGATTAGGTTATGGGATTGGGTTGTGCAAACTATTTATTGTTAATAAATTTTGTTTTATTTGTGTATGTAATAGTAGCTGCCATTGGGGAAATTATGGAAATTGCAGTGTGAGTGAATCTATATACAAGAAATTTTTAGAGCTAACTAGTAGAAAAAATTTGTGTTGCCACAATAATTTTCATGGAGCTGTAGAGCCCGTGGAACATGGTGCTACTGAGCATTGTCTTTTGAAGACATTATGTACCCAGAATGTTATCCTAGATAACTAGTGAATATAACGGAAGGCCATATATTCAAAAAATGGTGGCAATTCCATTGTATGGTTTAGTATTGAGACTCACCTGTTGCACTCTGGTTGAGAAGCGTCAATTTTGCAAAGCATGTCAACAATGGTCAGAGGAGTTTATGTTTTAGATGGAGACCAGGTGACAACATGAATATGTGGTGGTGAATAAAGAGTGATGTTTGAGAGATTCCAGAGTGGATGTGAGCGCTGATGAAGGCTAGTGAGAAAAATATTCATTTATTGTTGTAATGTATGTTTTTCTATATTTTCCATGTAAGTTTTCATTGTGAGTCCCTAGGTGTCATTCTAGAAGTGATTATTTCCCTATGTGTGTGTGTTGTCTATGAGTCATAAATCCACCTTCTTCGAATTTTATCCTCTAGAAGTCAGTGATCTAGTTCTTATATATGTAAATAATTTTTGTGATCAATAAACATAGAGTGATTTTTGTTGTGTTGTGCAATCTCTCTCTTCTCATCTCTCAATTTTAATAGTAGGAAGATTTAAATCATCTCATAAAGAGTCTCATATAAATGTAGTTAAAATAATATTCATATATCTTCAAGGTAATGTGGATTATGGCTTATGGTATCCACGAGGACATAATATTACTCTTAAAGCTTATATTGATGTAGATTGTGAAGGAACTATGAATGACAAGAAAAGCATCATTGGAGGAGAATTTTTCTTGGAAGATATTTGGTCTCATGGCACAACAAGAAGCTATATTATATCTCTCTCTCCACTTCAAAAGTTGAATACATTGCTTATCTTGCATGTTGTACTCAAGTTGTATGGATGAATCAAAGTTTGAAATATGTTAGGCACAACATGATCAACTATGGCTATCATGTGTGATAACACTAGTGCTATTGATATCTCAAAGAGTCTAGTTATGCATTAAAAGAAAAAGCATACCAATTAAATATAACTCCTTGAGAGAACAAGTTGCCAAAAAATCGATCAAATTAGAATATATTGCAATAAAGGAGAAGATTTTTGGCATATTTACCAAGCCACTACTAAGGGAAATCTTTCAATATCCTCATCAAAATCTGGGAGTACTCTCTAGCTCACTTGAATAGTTGTCTCATTAGAATTACAAAAGTGTTAAAAAAAGTTTCTTTACAACTTGGAGAAGTAATCAATTATGAAGGAAGCATGTGGACTATGTTTTTATGGTGACATCTCATATGTAAAAAGAATGCATGATCTCAGGGGGATTACAACAACAATAATGAGACTATCTCAAGGGGAGAACATGAACAACCACAAGAAAGAAACATAAGCATAGTTTTAATGGGATAAAATAGTGGAAGCATGGTCTTAGGGAAAGGCTATATGCTGGAAAGAAAGGAGCATACTTCATGATAGGTCTACAAGATCATCCAGGAACAGGTACTCATACAATTTCATTTTCATAAAAAAGTTCTAAAGATATCCATGACCCTTTTCCATTGATGTCAAAGGGGGAGAGATTGCAGAAATTGATGGTAGTAGGAGAAATTTCTTACAATTGAGATCACAACACTTGACTTGGAATTCATGAATTTATTTGATCATTAATGTCTACAGGTGTTACCATCAATGATAAAGGGGAAGATTTCCGCACATAGTGTTTTCCTTGATGATAATAAGGTGCCATCAATTTCAAATGGGATGTATAGACACTAATGGTAGGACCATCATTGATGATCAAAGAGGCAGTAGGAACCTTCGTGAAGAAGTATGACATCATGATCTTTCGCAAGGACTCACTACATGAGGATATGTGTTTTTGAAGCTATTTGATTTTTTGATGAAGTTAAGATACTCAAAAGATCTTACAAATAGCATGGTTGTACAATGCTCATCGATATATTTCCAATGGTATATCTTGCTAAGAAATTCTCCTCCCAGATGAAAAATTATGGTCTGCTAAAATCCATTAGTAGTTGGGGCAAAAATTAAAAGGAAAAACTATAGGGCCAAGACCAAAAATTTAATTTTTTAAACATCTTGCAAGTTTGCAATATATCCACCAATAAATCAGGATATCAATGGCCATGGACACAAAAGTATCACATGGATTAACACTGTTAAATGTTGTGTAAGCTTAGAGTTAATCAATGGTGTTCCCAATAGGTCTTTGGTTGGATGTAGGTGATGACGCATGGAGGTTAACGACATGATTTTATTGGGAGATGACATGGACTGTGTTGACTGTTATAGGCCATTTTATCACATCCAATCAATAGGCCTCCTAATGGGATCAATCAACATTCTATTACCCATTGTCATCATCATTGCACAAATCCCTAAGCATACATATTTCATTCCCTAGAGTTTCTACCTGAAACTGCATCATCTAAGCCCGTTTTAGGACTAACACATCCTGGCCTCTTGTTGGACAATGTTCACCTAGAGGTTTCTCGACTGTGGCCTATGTTGATCACCTACAAGTTTCTCCCCTTTGCACCTGCATTGGTTCTAGAAATTTGGGAGAAAAGGATAAATTTTAGAAGCCCCCTATTCCATAAGCTTCCAGAATTTTTTACAACCATTTACCTTAGATAAAAAATCTAGATCCTATCCTACCCTACTTTGGAGTTTCCATCCCTTATCCTTTGATCCCATCCTCCCATCAAATGTCAATATAAAACCTTAGATTGGTAATTCAATAAGAACTCTCAACTTACCCCACTCCTCTATATACTTATAGCCTTCCATATGCAAGAGGTTGGATTTTGGAGAGTGATTTTACCCTTATTCTCTTGTGCTAAGAGGTTTGATTTCATGAATTTAGGGTGATTGGAGGTGCACATTGTGACAAGGAAAGGACAAGTCGGCCTTGGAGGATCTCTTCTACAAGATCAACACCTATTTATGTTGTAAACTCCTTCCATTTATATTAATGCAAATAATTCTTTGTTTTCCATATATGTGATGTTATTATTTTATATATTTCAATACCATGTTTATCTATTGAATGGAGTATTTAGATGATACTACATAGATCTCATAGTTTCTTGGATTATGTCATCTTGATGGGACCAACCCTATTGTAATTCATCAATTATTAAACATGTGATTTGTGATAATATCCGGTGCTTATTTGCGTTATTGTGTGATTAATGTTTGGTACTAGCTCTTAATTGTGAGGGGAACACCTTTCCCGACCTCGGGCTCTGCACTCCCGTCTTTACACTACACTCCCAAAAGCCTTAATACCTCATTTGGTCACTGTGCTTGACATTTCTCTATTCTTCCAAGAGGGTTTGTTTCTCTGGTTTCATTTGCAGTTAGTGATGGTTCAATGGCTCTCTGTCTGCACACCTTGGTCACGAATCCCGCTCGTCTATTGACTAATTCTCTCAGGGGTTTTGGAGCTCGGCTCCTCTGGTAAGTTCCAACTCTATAAACCCTTACCCCTATCTTTCTGCTTCAATTTCAAAATGTAACTTCTATTTGCTGATGGTTGTCTCTTGGTGGTTGCAGGTGAACGTTGAACTATCCCGGTCGCTGGTCTCAGTTCCTGTTGCCCACACGTTGGAATGGGTAGGGTCATTCCATGTTGCTTTGTTTATTTTGTTGTCTCAGCACTCTTTCTACTTGTTGGTTGTCTCTACCATTTTTATCTATTGAATGGAGTATTTAGATGATACTGCATAGATCTCGTAGTTTCTTGGATTATGTCATCTTAATGGGACCAGCCATATTGTACCTTGTCAATTATTAAACATGTGATTTGTGATAATATCTGGTGGTTTATTTTCGTTATTGTGTGATTAATTGTTTGGTACTAGCTCTTAATTGTGAGGGGGACACCTGTCCCAACCTTGGGCTCTACTCTCCCGTCTTTACACTACACTCCCAAAAGCCCTAATCCTCCATTTGGTCACTGTGCCTAACATTTCTCTATTCTGCTGAGAGGGTTTGTTGCTCTGGTTTCATTTGTAGTTAGTGACGGTTCGATGGCTCTCTATCTGCACACCTTGGTCATGAATCGCTCTCTTGTAGCTGAGGGTTCTAGTTATGTGTTAGCTCTAGTTGCAACCCTCTATTCACTAATTCTCTCAGGGGTTTTGGAGCTTGGCTCCTCTGGCAAGTTCCAACTCTGTAAACCCTTACCCCTATCTTTCTGTTGTAGTTTCAGAATGTAACTTCTATTTGTTGATGGTTGGCTCTTGGTGGTTGCTGGGGGACGTTGAACTGTCCTGGTTGCTGGTCTCAGGTCCTGTTGCCCACACGTTGGAATGGGTAAGGTCATTCCATGTTGATTTGTTTGTGTTCTTGTCTCAAAACTCTTGCTACTTGTTGGTTGTCTCTGGCTTGTGGTCAAGGGCTTCAGCCTCTCTATTACTGGCTTTATGTCTGAATGCCTTTGTGCCTTAAAGAATTTTGTAACTTATGTATGAACATTGTTTTAAGTTATTAGTTGGGGTTTCGAACCACGGTCTCACCGTTTGGTCTTTACAGTTTACGATCTCATCCTTAAATTGGGCTGTAAATATTTTTTATACTTCTGTGTATATGTCTATGCAAAGATTTTGAAAGCAAAAGGAAAATATATTTATATATTATGGTACCTGTAAATGTATGTGGCATCCTTGTTGTAACTGTGTTTATTAGTTCTATGAAACCCTTCGTCAATGTGTGACTATAGTCTTTGCCAGGTTCTTTGTATACTCAGGAATTATGGATGTTGGTTGTAACTATATTTTTTTCCTCCACTAGTTATTTCACCCTCGTATCTGTGGTTGATTCTTCCATGAGGCCCTCTGGTGTTTCACTAAATTTGATTTTCTCGGTGGCTGTTAAGAAAAACTAAAATGCTAGTTCTATGTGGTTATTATGGAACACACTTAGTTCTTAATTAGGAAGAAATTAATCTATTGCTGCAATGGAAATGGATTCAGATTCTGTTTTAAAAAATGCTTGTATGTTTCTATTCTTTTCAGCTATGATGGTAAAAAAAAAATACAATAACTGTTTCGTTCCTGCCTTTTGTAAAGACTTACTACACAATTATTAAACTGTCAGTAGTTACATTTAGTTATACTTTGAAAAATATTCTTTCTTAATTGTAGCCTAAAAGTAAATTTTAAATAAAAATAAAAAGAACGTAAACAAAACTAACAGTGGGCCGAGATAGCCATTCCTCGAAATTTAAATGAAAATAAACAAAACTAACTAAAACATATCTATTTGCAAAGACAAACACTCCAGCCATGACCTCCCTGAGTTGGATTCTCCTACTTCAAGCTTTCGGGGTAGATGAAAATTCATGGCTTCGGTCGATGAGCTCCTCGATATAATACCCTGCACGTTGTATCTGTCCTACGTCAAGCCACAAACTGTCCTCAATAGGGTGGTTCTTTCACTTGATGAGGTACTATAGGTACTCCTTTCTTCAAGTCCAGCTGGCCACCTGTGTATCAAGGATTCCTTCAATTTCAAGTGGCTGAGCTGAAGGCATTTGTCTCATCCATGAACTACTCTCTTCCTGGGTATCCCGCTTTGGCTGTGCTGAACTGTCCTCTTCTGGACTAGCAGTGTATGGGAATAAATCTGCCACATTAAAAATGGGCAATATTCCTATACCTAGAGGCAATTGCAACTCATAGGAATTTGTAGAAAACTTGCGCAGAATTTTGCAATGCCCAATTTTTTTGAATTTCAGCTTACTGTATTCGTCCTTAGGGATTCTTTCTTTGTGAAAATGTGCTATGACTTGATCCCCTACATTAAATTGTACCTCCCGTCATTTTAGATCTACTTTCCGTTTGTACCTCTGACTATTGTCTGATAATTTTGACTTCACCTGCTCATGTAGGTCATTAATTGCTCATGCAAAATCTTCCCCATCAGAACTTCTTCTTTCCAACTGTCCCAAATCTCATAATTCATGCACTCCTCAGGGATGCATTATATACAAGATCTGGCAAAGACTACTTCATGTGCTTCGATTTGGTGAACCATTGTAAGTAAATTACGCTTGAGGAAGTACACGATCCCACATTCGTGAATTTTCTCCAACTAGACTCCATAGCAGGTTTCCTAAGCTCCTGTTCACCACCTCCATCTACCCATTGGTATGTGGGTGATAAGCGGAGCTAAAATTTAACTTTGTGTCTAGCTTTTTCCGCAAGGTGCACTAGAAATGTCTTGTGAACTTCACATCCCTGTCGGAAATAATGGACATGGGTAAGCCATGCAGTCTGACGACTTCAGTGAAAAACAAGTGTGCTACATGGGTAGCATCACTGGTTTTCCTATAAGGGATGAAGTGTGCCATCTTCGAGAAATGGTCCACCACCACAATGATGAAATTAAAACACTGTTGTTTTTTTGGTAGACCCAAGACAAAGTCCAAATTGACTGAATCCCACTGTCTGTTTGGAATAGGCAAGGTTGTATACAACCCCATGTTCTGACTGTACCCTTTCACTAGCTAACATATCATACACCTGGTCACACATCGTTGTATGTCTCTTCACACCTTTGGCTAGTAATAGAAATGACTAAGCTGATCCAAGGTCTTATCAATGTCGAAATGTCTAGCTAGACCTCTATTATGTTTTTCTCGAATGATATTCTCCCTCATCGAACATTCTGGAACACACAATTGCCCTCCCTTGAATAGCAGCTCCTCCTACAAGTTATAGTCCAGCCATGGACTATTATTCCTCAACAAAGCATTTTCGTAGGCCTCATAAGCCTCCTTGAAATCTGCGTCTATTTGATACAAGTCCTTGAGGTGTTCAAAACCCAACACTTGTATCGTGTTTTCCTATAAGAGTAAAACTCTTCTACTTAGTGCATCTGCTACCTTGTTGGCTTGACCACTGATATTCTCCAATACGAATGTAAAACTCTTCAAGTACTCCACCCTTTTTTGTGTTTGTGATTTAGCTTATGTTGTTGCATAACATACTATAACGCAGAATTATCAGAAAACAAGACAAACTCATTACCCAACAGATAATGTCTCCAATGCTTCAAGGCTTGGATGACAACATAAAACTCCTTGTCATAAGGCATACTTTTGCCTACTTTCAGTTAATTTTTCGCTGAAATAAGCTACTGGTTTGTCTTCCTATCGGAGTACAGCTCCAATGGTTGTACCACTGGCATCACAACGAACTTGGAAAAGTTTGTTAAAATCAGGCAACCTCAAATTGGCCTTTCAGTGATCTTCTTCGTCAATATCTGGAATCTCTTCTCTGCAGCTCCTGTAGAAAGGCTGACTTGCCTTTTTTATGCTATCCAACATGGGTGTGCAGATTCCACTAAAATTCTTTATAAACTTACGATAGAAACTTGCCAACCCCATGAAAACTTCGAACTTCGAACAGACTCTTAGGGTATGGCCAGCTAAGTATAGCTGCAACTTTTTCTGGGTCCATTTTCAGCTCATTTTTTGCAATCAAAAAACCAAAATAGACTAACTCCTTCTGCAAGAAAGAACATTTTTTTAAATTTATCAGCAACTTGTTTTGCTGCAACTTCTCCATAACATATCTAACATGTCGAAAATGTTCTTCCTTGGTCTTGTTGAAAATCAATATATCGTCAAGATACACAATTACAAATTTCCCAATGAAATCCTTCAACATCTCATTCATTAACCGCATGAAAGTACTAGGGGTGTTACTCAATTCAAATGGCATCACCAACCATTCATACAATCCTTCACTGGTTTTGTAAGTTGTTTTCCATTCGTCCCCTTCTCTTATTCTAATTTGGGGGTATCCGCTCTTCAGATTTATCTTCGAGAAATATGCTGCTCCACTCAAGCAGTCCATCATGTCATCCATTCGCGGCAATGGAAAACTGTACCTAATAGTAATTTTATTTATTTCTCTTGAATCTGTACACATCCGCCACTCACCTCCTTTCTTGGGAGCTAAAACTATCGAAACTGCGCAGCAACTTAAAATTTCCTGTATCAATCCTTTGTCCAACAATTCCTATACCTATTTCTTGATCTCCTTGTTGTCCTTAGGACTCATCTGGTAAGCAGCTTTGTTTAGTAAACTAGCTCCAAGGATGAAATTTATGTGATGATTGATACTCCGCTTTGGTGGTAATTTATCTGGTAAATCATCCACCACAATGTTGCTGAATTCCTGCAACAAATCCTGGATTTCTTTAGGTAAGTCAGAAATTTCAGTGTGCAACAACACGGCTCTCAGTCTCCTTACGACAACATACTTTACCTCGTCATCTTAAATCTATTTTAAAAATTCTTTTCCACCCATCAACAACACTTTTATCCCACTAGTTTCTGATGTTTCTTCTTCCTTGATGGGTACTAGTGTATGCTTAATCCTGTCCTTGACAAACTTGTAAGAGTTTGTTTTTCTATCATAAACAAATTTTCAGCCATACCGCCATTGTCTCCCTAGCAGAATATGACACACGTCCATGGGCATGATGTCACAAATCACCTTGTCCCTATACTTGTCAATATGGAACTCCACCTCACATTGCTCATAAACTAGTAGTTGGTGACCTTTCTGTAACCAAGACACCTTATAGGGAGTGGGGTGCTTCAACCTTTACACACCCAACTTCTCCACCATCTCTGTGGCAACTAGATTATGAGTGCTTCCACTGTCTATAATCAATTTGCAGCATTTCCCATGTCACTTACACACAGTCTGGAATAATGCCTTTCTCTGGGTTTCTTCAACTAACTCCTTTGCCAGTTTCAGCAGTACCTTATTCAAGACTAAGGCCTCTCCTGTCTCTGGTGCATTCTCTACCTCTTGGGGTGGTGCCTCTGCTTCCTCTATTTCAGCAACATATGCTCCTCTTTGTCCAGCATGTTCATCTTCAGGGCAGTCAAAGGACTTGTACCCCCACTTATGGCACTTGTAACACTGGTAGGCAGCTCCTCTGCCTCTGCCATTACCCCTTCCTCTCTGGTATGGCCTTCCTCCCCTAGTGCTACCTTAGTTTTCTGTTGTTCCTGAGGTCTTTGAACTACTACCCTCTTCACTGTTGTTGGTAGTCCTTCCTCTACCAAAGGATTGTCCTTTCCATATGCCAGTTCCACATCCTCTTCTGGAATTCTACTTCCTTGCGATCTTTTCTTTTGCCTTTAAGGCACTCTGGTATGCTTCCTCTATGGATTTTGGAGAAAGCATACTTATCTCTTCTAATATCTCCAACCTTAGGCTATTCACAAACTTGTTGTCTTTTTGGGGGTGTCTTCAATGTCATCATCTCTCAAATTCACCTGAAAAAATTCTTCGGTATATTCTTTCACCGTCATTCCTTTCGGCTTCAAATTCTACACCTGCTGATATAGAGAAATCTGGTAATCTTTGGGCAAAAACTTACCCTTCATCTTGGCAACCATTTTGGTCCACTTTTTAATAGGTAACTTATTTGATCTTTTCCTCTCTTCTTGGACATTGTCCCACCACAAGACTTCGTGTTCTTTTAACTTGGTGGCAGTGAATTTAGCTTTCCTATCTTCGCTGATCTCCTCACATTCAAAGTATTTGTATAACTCACTAATACAGTCCAACGATACTTCTGTGGACAAACTACCATCATAGTTTGCAATCTCAGGCTTTGGCTTACTGCTAGCTAATAAAACTGACCTTAATAATCTGATTTCAGGTCCTTCCTTATCTGATCCATCTGTCGTAGCCACAGCTTCTTCCTCACTGTCATCTCCTCCTTCAGGATCCCTTCTTCTTCCTACTTCTACTGCTGCCAAACGGGCATTCAAGATCCTAATCTCCTCTCTCAATCCTTCATCTACACTCTTCGAATAGCTCTGCCACGAACTCTTCTTTTGACTTCCATTTATAAAAAAAAACTTAATTGTGCTCTGATACCAAAATGATGGGGCCAACCCTATTGTACCCCGTCAATTATTAAACATGTGATTTGTGATAATATCCAGCGGTGGATTTGCATTATTGTGTGATAAATTATTTGGTGCCAGCTCTTAATTGTGAGGGGGACACCTGTCCCGACCTCGGGCTATGCTCTCCCGCCTTTACACTACACTCCTGAAAAACCCTAATCCCTCATTTGGTCACTGTTCCTCACATTTCTCTGTTCTGTCGAGAGGGTTTGCTGCTCTGGTTTCATTTGCAGTTAGTGAGAGTTTGATGGATCTCTGTCTGCACACCTTGGTCACGAATCCCACTCTTGTAGCCAAGGGTTTCGGTTATGTGTTAGCTCTAGTTGCAGTCCTCTATTCACCGGTTCTCTCAGGGGCTTTGGAGCTTGGCTCCTCTGGTAAGTCCCAACTCTGTAAACCCTTACCCCTATCTTTCTGCTTCAGTTTCAGAATGTAACTTCTGTTTTTTGATGCTTGGATCTTAGTGGTTTCAGGTTGACGTTGAGCCATCCTGGTTGCTGGTCTTGAGTCTTATTGCCCACACATTGGTACAGGTAGGGTCATTAAATGTTGCTTTGTTTGTTTTCTTGTCTCGGCACTCTTGCTGCCTGTTGGTTGTCTCTAGTCTGTGGTCGAGGGCTCTGGCCTCTCTGTTACTGGCTTTATGTCTGAATGCCTTCAGGCCTTAAAGAATTTTGTAACTTATGTTTGAATGTTGTTTTAAGTTATTAGTTGGGGTTTCAAACCACGGTCTCACCATTTGGTCTTTACAGTTTACGATCTCATCCTTAACTTGGACTGTAAATATTTTTGATACTTCTGTGTATATGTTTATACAAATATTTTCAAAGGAAAAATAAAATATATTTATATATTCTGGTACCTGTAGATGTATGCAACGTCCTTGTTGTGACTGTATTTATTGGTTCTATGAAACCCTCCATCGATGTGTGACTGTAGTCTTTGCCAGGTTCTTTGTATACTCAGGAACTGTGGATGTTGGTTGT
This sequence comes from Pinus taeda, assembly GCA_000404065.3. Lineage (NCBI taxonomy): Eukaryota > Viridiplantae > Streptophyta > Pinopsida > Pinales > Pinaceae > Pinus > Pinus taeda. The sequence continues at coordinate 67,040 of APFE030710144.1, read as the reverse complement.
AAATGTATTTGATTCCTCCACTGGTTATTTCACCCTCGTATATGTGGTTCATTCTTCCACGAGGCCCTCTATTGTTTCACTTAATTTGACTTTCTCGATGGCTGTTAAGAAAAACTAAATTCCTAGTTCTCTATGGTTATTATGGAACACACTCAGTTCTTAATTAGGAAGAAATTAATCTGTTGCTGCAATGTAAATGGATTCAGATTCTCTCTTAAAAAATGCTTGAATGTTTCTATTCTTTTAACCTATGATGGTAAAAAAAAATTACAATAACTGTTTCCTTCCTACCTTTTGTAAAGACTTACTGTACAGTTATTAAACTATCAGTAGTTACATTTAGTTATACTTTGACAACTGTTCTCTCTTAACTGTAGCCTAAAAATAAATTTTAAATAAAAATAAAAAGAACGTAAACAAAACTAACAGTGGGCTGAGACAGCCATTCCTAGAAATTTAAATGAAAATAAACAAAGCTAACTAAAACATATCTGTTTGCAAAGACAAACACTCCAGCCATGACCTCCCTGAGTTGGATGCTCCTGCATCACATTTGACTACGCAGGTTCTAATTTTGGAAATCAGAGTTGGAATTCGAGCATTCAAGCCAAAGGAGAGAAGCCCGCAACAGATTCTAGGTAGGCTTCACACCGTCATCTATTTACTTTAAGGAAATCATTGTATTCCTTGTCTCTTTGTTGTTCTAGGTTAGCCACCAAACCTAGGGGAGACACTTTTTTCCACAATCATAAATCTCATATAACACTCACATTAGCACACTAGTGTGGGCCCTCCAAAAGCTACCACATGGCTAGACACAAATGATATTTTTAGCCATCCAATGGGCCCAAATTTGAGTGTCACATGGCCCACTAAAGGTGTGCCACATGGCAAGTGTGACATCATGGTGATCTTAGTAGTTGGATACCCAATGACCCTTAGGTCCGTGTTGTATGGGCGCAATCATATTATTTATGCAGGTAGAGGTGTTTGCAAATGTTTTGAATCATATTCGATGACTAGAACCTCTTGTGTGTGTTCAGTAAAGTTATAAGCATGTTGCAGGTGATTTGGATACGTGAAGTAAACAAGTGTCGAGGAGTTGTCTAACTGACTATATTGCATTTATGGTTGGAGCAAAGTTTTGGGATAGTAGTATGACACCAAAAAAAAATATTGACATGTATTTTGTGATAGTAATTATAGTTTAGATGATAATTACAGGTTGTAGGGAGATATGGTGTTTGCAAGTTGTATGGAAAAGACATTGATTGTTGCAGTGGAAATATCAATATATATTGATTGCATATTGTTCAATGACATATTATGATTTTGTATCTAGTTTAATAATGTGATGTATTGGAGGTCCACAGGGAAGTAGAGGAAAGAGGTTGGAGCCTCGACTAGGTTGGATCCTAAAGAAATTTGGAGCCTACTCATTGTTGAGGTTGAAGACTCAATCGGGTTTGAGCCTAGAGCATGTTGGAGGCCACTCATTACTGAAGTAGGAGCCTCAATAAAGTTGTATCCTACAATGAGTAGCTTCTTGAATCTTTGAGGTTGTTGCCTCAATCAAGTTATAGCTTACCATAAGTTGCAACCTACATAATCTGGGGGTAGTTAACTCCCACAAGTTGAGGCCCACAAAATTATGTAAGGAAATCAAAGACTAAGCAGAAGAAGAGCTGGTTTTTTTCTCCGATTTGTGTTTCCACATCAAAAATTGTGTCTCTTTATGATGTGACACTTTATTGTGTTGTTGATTTCTCTTGTCATGCTACTAATTTGATGATGCATAGATAATTGATGACATAATGTTTATGGATTATTGTTATATGGGTGTATGATTAAGAAATATTGTTAAATTAATAAATTGACATCACATTGATTAACTCTCCCACCTCTCACTATGACTTTTGGGCCAACAGATTCTAAGTCCACTACTCTAGCATAAGAGGATGATCAAAGTGTTGGTTAATACATAATTCAATGGAATATTAACCAAGATGAATCAACACCAAATCAACCATGAGATCATTTTCTCTTCTCCAATATTCCTATTCCAACACACAATCAATTCCAACGTTCATCCAATGGTTGAGGTAAAATCATATAATACTTTTCAATTTGTTGAATATTTTGGAAAATATTATGAGAAAACAATGTAAGTGTAACATTTATTTACCATAATTTCATTCTGCCACCATCTCTTTCATTTCATAGATCACCTCATACCATTAACCATCCCTTTATCCTTCAATTTTGGTTTATTGTACTTAGCTCTAATGATGATGTTATTTCTTCAACTCAAAAGAAACCAAGTTAAAATATGATTACAATGAAAATGATAAAGAAAATGAGTATAAGAGAACTTCACTTTATGAAATGTCTTATTCAACATGAATTTCTCAAAGAATACTCTTTGAGAAGATCCACAACAAGGTACTTTATCATTGTTGCCTATAAAAATGTCACAAAGAAATATGGTTATATGAAAAATGTAAAAAATATAGTATGAAATATTGTCTCCAAAAGTCATCATGCAAATATTATGTACAACAAGAGTTGAAATATGTTTGGCAATATTCTTCATAAAAAGTGTAAGATCTTAGCATTACTAGTGTGAGATTTAAGCATTGACAAAGAGAAGAGATGGAGAAGCCAGTAAGATGTTAAGCTAATGTTCACCATTGCTATTACAACTATATTTGAAGAGGAGGAAGAGTTGTCTTAAGGATTTGTTTTAAATTTAATATTTTGAAAATAAATTACCAACAAGGGAGGAGTCTCAATTGTTGATTAAAGAGTTGAAGAGCTACATAGGAAAATGAAGTCGTTTGGAATTTTATCAATGAGAATTTATTACTAAGGCATTTCCAAGTGTAGATGATCCTAAGGAAAAAGAGAAAGATGTAACGAAAAGTGATCATGTGTGTGGTGAAGGTGTCACAAATTTGGTGTTTTCTATGAAACAAGGATCAATTAGTTGGAGACTATGAATCCCTTCATCAAATTTCTTAGGTAATTATTGCAATATCTCTAAAAGTCCATCTCTCATTGCAAGATATGATGCAAGTTTTGTTGATTATGGGCACTAAGATTGTTTGAATGTTGTATTCTAAGGAGTTCTTGAGACAATATATGGATGTAAAATTTATTTTGATGGATGTATGAGCCTAGGAGAAGGAGAAGCTACTAGTTTCAGCTTAGAAAAGTCAAATTACCACATTTCAAATCTAAATATGAAGGTGATGGGGGATCTATTATGAATTTCATTAAAATATTGATATGCAATCACATTTCCATACCTCTAGCTACAAAAAAATTCTTGTAATGAGATTCGAATTCTTTTTTCTCTTCCCCATGATTTCTTATTTCAAACCCTCAAATTTGCTAGATATTAATTTTGAACATGTGGTAATATTTTAGCTTGCCACATGTTTAACCAAATTCATCAAGGCCAAAGTGTATTGAATCCATTCACCCAACATGAATTCCTAGTAATTACTCCTAGAGAAATATGCCTAAGGCCTAGATGATTCCCCTTGGAAATGTTTAGGAATGAGATGCAAGAGCTGAACATCCATGCTTCATTTTTCATCAAAGTACAAATTCTAATCATCTGAGATTTTTTTTTACAAAGGAAACCTTGAGCATGGCATTGTGTGATCAGTTCTTCATGAGAATGTTGATATTGATGTCAAAAAAAGATTATGATGATAGTCTGACTCCTAATATTCCACTAGAACCTATTGTAGCTAATTACAGCACACAAGTAGTATCTCTTGTAAATTACGAGAGGCAACAACTCATAGAAATTATGAATGATGTGAAGGCTGAAGGTTCTACTAGATTGCACTATCAATTTGTAGGAATTTCTAATGATAAAACTTGCAGAAGGAATGCATGTCCATATAGGTAGTATGGAAAATTCTTTATGAAAATTTCCAATTTAGATCCTATAAAAACATTATTGAAGCAAGTTACAACAATTAATAATGAAGATAGACCTTCTCTAGACCTTGAATTATTATCTGTACTAGTTAAGGATATTGATCTTTTGAAGGCTACTAGCACAAGAGAAGAATTTACTTCAAAAAAAGTAATAATGTTCAAACTACTCTATTGATTGTTGGGACCTACATATTGGTTCTTAAACATATACTTGGGTGATGCTAGAATACAAGTTTTTCATAACAAAGGTTTGCATCTATGTTGATAGAAATTAGATTTTTAACTTATCAAATTGAAAAACAAAGGACAAAGCGGACGAGTTCATTGTTGGATTATCAAAGTCATATGATGGAAAGGAGACTACATGACTTAAAGAATGGTTAGAAGTATTGCTATAATACTAAAATTATGCAGTGGGAAGAAGACGAAAATTTTAGGATCATGGAACAATAACATATATACTTAACTTCATAATAAAGATTGATTTGAAAAATCATGCTCATCGAGAATAAAGTGATGTATTTTTATTTGAGAGGGCTATTGGATAAGTTTTGTTAGCTCCCTTATTTTATTTTCATGAAGACATGAAAATATCTCAGTGTGACAGAGATGTTGAGGCACTGATTTGTCACCATTTTACCATCATTTACAACTATCCATTTAACCATTTGTGTCATTCCTTCACTCTTTGATAACTGCATTTACCACAATTTCCAGTAAAAACACCTTCCTACATCTCTAATTGTCAAGTGATTAATTATCATGTATTTCCTTTATTTTTAATGAATTAAGAAGAATTATGGCTACTTTACTGATGACAGTTTTGGTGAGTCCAATTTATGTGCCACTAATTGATTACGTAGAAGAATCACAGTCTCAATTGGTTGTGCATACTCCAAGTTAAGGTCACGACCGGGAGAATATTCCAAATCAACATGAGATGCTTGCCAACTTATCAACTCAAGCCAAGAATCCTCTAGGTCAATGCTGAGACAAACCAAACTAGCAATTTCCATAGTCCTTTTAATTTCTGCTGCCATCATCATCAATTATCACACTTCCACTTCTCTAGATGAGAATCAGACACATGTACTTTGTAGATAGAAGGTTTGAGATGGCTATGTTTCCATTAGATCATATCCATGTTGACAACACGAATCTCCATCCCTTGGTAAAATATTTTTGTCACTCACAACAGTTTACAGGCAGTGATTTTATGGCATGATTTACGAGCATATGAAGATGAATCTAAAAGTCAGGTACATGGGTTCTTTTCTAGAACATAGCCAATCAGGTTACGCGTACATTATTTTCTGAAAACATGAAGGATATGGGAGATATTCTTGATTTTTTTTAACTTGGATTTACTAAAATTATAGTTGCGGCCAACATGGAGATCCCTGAGAAATGGATTTATGTGATTAGTATGAATTGTATCAATATGTATAATCAGAGCTTCATGGAAGGGAATGAATTCATCTATTTCTTGAAGCTCTTTTTTATACAAAGTTTGGTTTTTGTTAGATTAATTCATTGTGCAGGTTTATTTCACGAGCAGTCTTACGTTTGGGAGGTTTTCAACAGTCCCAGCTCATACAACCACCTTAGCAATGCATGACCAATCTTGGAAGGGCCTCTTTTGTAAGGGAACCGTTGCTCGGTTCATTAGTCTCTTTTTTTGTTGTATTTCATTAATTTTCTTTTGGCTTTGTATATTAATTTCTCTCTATTTACAATTTGGTTGGGTGTGAAAACATAGTGGATGCTATATATATGAACTACATAATTGATTAGAAATTTGTTTATCTTCCATTGTAGTGCCCTTGAATTATATGATTATTTATGACAACTTTTACCTGGTGATAATTTACAAGATTTTAGAATTAAGACTATGTTGATTTTTTTTACACTGTAATTGTATTTTATAATTAAATTTCGTTTATTTATTTAGGTTGCAAAATAATTTTTGGTAGTTAAGTTAGAGGTTAAGTTTTACATATATTGTGCATTACAATTTATAAGTTTTAAAATCAAATTCATGACTTAAGTGTAATAAAATTATTCAATGATAGAATTGATTGACAATTAGCATTATCAATTTATTGTTGCAACTGTAGCATTGCGAAGCCATTTCATAGTTTGTAATGGCTATAATTTTTCTTTTTTCTTGTTGGAATTCTGATGCTTCATCAACACCCATAACATTACACATCAACTCAAGGTTGATCTTGGTATATGGAAACATAATTAAGATTTCATAGTGTCGGTAATATGTCAATTATGAGGTGGTTCAACTAATTAAAATTTTAACTTGATGTTGGTAAATATTGATGCAAAGTTGGTTATGTTCAATAAGTTACCTCAAAATCTTGGCAAATGTTGGAAATATGTTAGTGGCGTGATGGTGACATGTCAATCCTAGTAGTTTGGCCATTTCTTGGATCTCAGTAGAAGGTTGGTATGTAGTTGGTAACTCATCATCCAAGTTTTCTCAGGTTTTGTCAAATGGTCATTTGATGCCAATTAGCTTAATGATATGACAATTCAACATGACAATTGCAATGAATATAAACACTTTTCTTTTTAATTTACAAATCAATAAAATAATATAAAGAACTAAAATATAGCTAGTAATATGGATTGACTAAAAGTCAGTAAACATGTGTGAACTTATTGTGAACCCAATGCTAATGCTTGATCACAATCCCAATGATTGTAAGAAAATCAACTTAATATTTGTAAGAACAATGGCAATGCACATATTTCCATCCATGTTAAGGGAGGATCAAATCAATAATTTGTTGCAAAATGCAAAATTGTGGGCATGGAAAACATAAACACAGACCATTTTGTATATTGTTTTAGGTGTGATCATATGCAAATAATACTAGATATCCGTAATATTGAAGCAAATGGAGTTAGTGGTATGATAGTGATTTAAATCTTGTTAAAAGGCAATTGATTATGTGGACAATGCTATAAGGATTTGAACATTGATTTTGATTTTGGGAAGGAAATAAGCTATATGAAGTCTAGGCTAAGACTCTCATAATTTGAATTTAGGATTCTCATAATAAGTTTTGACCATGATGAATTTAACATTCTATGAAGTTGATGTTTTGAATTTAGGAACTTAGAATAATGTATCCATGTAATATTAAAATTTGTGTTACTTATTATTGATATTTATGATTGTATTGAGATTTTAATGTTGGGTTTTTGTTAAGAATGGTTAATGTCGCATAATCTCTCCTTTTATATCATTGTCATTAAATACTAGAAACTTGTGAAGTACAAATTTATATCATGGAGGGGCATGTGTATCCTTTTATTTTGATCCCATAATTTTGTTGGACTTTCAATTTTTGAAAAAACAATTCCTAGTATTTTATACAATTTTTTTCCTAAAATCTATAATGGGAAGTCACTTATCACCTTTTATACCACAAATATTTTTCCTAAAATCTGTAATGAGAAGTCACTTATCACCTCTTAATGGGTTTTTACTTATGTGTTCATGCAATCACTTTAAATTTAGTTCAAATTTGTATTTATAAAACTTGTAATTAGTTGTAATAAATATTAAAACTTTATAACTTAATATTAAATATATAAAAAATTCATGCAAAATAATATATTTTATTTTCTGTCAAGTATTAATTTTATAAGAAAATAAGAAACCATTCTTAGATTTTAATTTATCTCTCTTGTTCTAGTTTTCTAAGAGTGGTTAGTACATCCTCCGAGAAGATTCCATCGGAATTAATATACAAGGATTTTATGTTATGTTTCACTTCATCTAAATAGGCTAACTAATTTTCTTTATGATCTTGAGACCATCCTTTCACAACCTATTTTAGTCTAGATTTTGGTTTTTTGCAATTTGATCCATACTGGAGTTCAAGCATGAGGAAAGTAAGTGTAACCATGTGTCCTTGAACATCACACTTAGAAAAATAAGAGTGGTTGAAACAAACTGGGTGTGAATGTTTATTTGAATCGATAGATGATCTAGGAAAAATGGGCAGAGGATTAGACAATATGTTGTGAGATAGTCCGAGGGTTGAGAAAATGATTTCAAATGAGGATATTGTTGAAGAAATTGTATTGGATCTTGTTGATGTCCAAATTGGTCTAATGAAATCCACGAAACCTCTGCTTCAGGGCCAATAGAAGACTTTATGCTCGATCAACAAGAAGTTCTCTCCTTTCTACATCTCCTACAAAGTCTTTCATCTTGCCCCAAGGAGAATTGGAGTTAGTTTCACTATCTTTTCCATTTGTGTTTTGGATGAAGTTTTTGATTCCACATATGCATTGTAGTTTCAATGCGATTTGCAATATCTAAGGTGTGATGTTCAAATGACAGGTCTAGGCAGTCTATAAGACAATTTGGGGAAAAATGTTATGTTGTTATGTAGCGTCCCTATATTTTGTATTTAAATTCTACAAAAACTAACACATTTGGCTCCAATAATAATGAAGTAACATATTATGTTAATGCAATATAGTCTATGTTGACTCCTATGCGAGTGAAATAAAACATAATGACAAATTGTTACCAAATACACTTAAAATAATTTCCTTGCAAATGCATTATGTTAATGCGTTATAATCTATATTGACTCCTCTGCGAGTCAAATAAACATAATGAGAGAATGTGCCAAATACACTTTAGAAGAATTTCCTTGCAAATGCCTCAAGTCCTATATGTTCATTATTTCAATTTCAATTTTCCATATATTTATCATGTTATTGATTTGTCCAATATTTCAGATCATCATGTGATGCTCTACATATCCAAATTCCATAGTTGGAATGTATAGTCTGGATATGCTATTAAACTGTTAAAAGGGAGGGATATGTTGACTTTCAGAAAATTGAAGAGGATTCCAGACATGAGCTAAATTAATTAATTGAGACAATTAAGTAGATTACACACTAGGATCCCAAGAAACACATTGAATCACAAATATTGAAAATCAAATAATGCAAATGAAAATTTCACTATGCTAAGAACATTTATCATTATTGTAGTTATTATATAATTTTATATGTGCCAACTAACATTTTTATAACTCAATTTTTCTTTTTGAATGTTGAGATGTTTTATTTTGAATTTTGTAAATTTATTAGTGTAAAATGAAAATATATTACTCAACGGTCTAATGATGGTGAGTCATGCAGGCTAATTGTTGAAAACTACATATGTAAGAGAACAAGATATTACATGGCATCCTTATTTTCATTACATGTACATTAAATTCTTATTTCTAAAAACATTATTAAAAGAGTTTCTAGACCTTATTATTTTGGCATCTACAATTGGGTTGTAGAATGAGTCATCGCTCAATAATTTTTTTTATTTATGTGCTTCCTTAACTCCTATTTTTACTTTTAAATATTTCTTATATTTTCTTAAAGCTTTCTTATTTTTGTGTTACATGTATAAGTTAATTTATATATCTCATTAGGTGTATATTGCTATTTTTATTTCACAATTGCTATTTATTATTTCACATTTAAAATTGACTTAAGATTCACATTATTAGTTTTCTCCATGATTTAAGGATGTTAAACTTGATAATATCTCATTTCTCTACAATACTCAATTAACTAAACTTTCAACAATATTAATCAAAATTGATTTGTCACTATGACATACATGTAGCATTAGGATGTATCAATTTTTTTTTATCCCAAACCCTCTTTTTATAGCTTTTTGGCTCATGCCATTCATCTCACCCATGCAAAATTATAATTTACCTTTATCTCAAATATCCATGCTAGCATGTGTCATTCACATGCATATATACATATGTAGTTACCCAATTAAAATTTAAAATAAAACATTTCATTCATGAGTTTCCTTAACTCCTATTTTTACTCTTAGTGATTTCTTACATTTTCTTCAAGTTCCCATTTTTTTTTATTACACGTATAAGTTAATTACTATATCATATTTCTTAAATGCAAGATTTAAGTGTGACCATGTGTCTTCAACCATCTTTTTAAAATCCTCTTTAGGAAACTAAGAGTGATTGGAACAAAGTGTGTGTGAATGTTTATTTGAATCAACAAATGATCTAAGAAAAATGGGGATAGAAAAATGGGGAGATGATTAGACAATTCATTATCAAATAGTCTGAGGGTTAAGAAAATCAATTGAAATGAGGAACCTATCAAGAAATTTGTATTTGATCTTTTTGATTTCCAAAATGGTATGTTGCAAGCCAAGAATCAACAAGAATTTATCTCCTTTCCACATATCTTGCAAAGTCATTCATCTTTCCCCAAGAAGACTTGTTGTTAGGTTTGCTAGATTTTCCATGTGTGTTTTGAATGAAGTCTTTTCCTCTACACAAGAATTGTAGTTTCAACGCAATTTGCAATATCTAAGGTGTGATGTTCATATGAGAAGTCTAGGAAGTCTAGAAGACAATATGGGGAAAAATGTTTGTTGTTATGTAGCGTCCCCATATTTTGTATTTAACTTCTATAAAAAGTAACACATTTCACTCCAATAACCAATGAAGTAACATATTATGTTAGTGTGGTATATCCTATATTGAACTATTCATGTGTTAATAAAATATAATGATAGATTCTTACCAAACTACTTACAAGATCTTCATGCTAATGTTTCATGCAAATGTGTTATACTCTATATTTATTCCTCTGCCAGTCAAATAAATCTAATGAGAGTTTTTACCAAATCCACTTTAGAAAATTTTCCTTGCAAATGCCTCAACCTATATGTTTATCATTTGAATTTCACTTTTCCATATATTTATTATATTATTGATTTGTTCAATATTTCAAATCCCCATGTGCATGTCAATGCCTTTGGGTAATACTTGTTTTCACTCATAAGTATCATTAGCTAGATTCGAATCTAGACTGGCGTACAAGGAGTATAGTTTCCACATTGTGATAAATAATGTGTTGGCAATGATCCTTCGCCCATCAAAAGATTTCTTCCTCTATAGAGACTCACTATTGGGATTACTTGAGCAGAACTTAGCATGCTAAGACCTCCCAATTTCCCATCCATATTCATTAAGAGGTATTTTAAATTATATAAATATTATATTAATTAACTTAAAATTATTTGCGAACAATGATATAAATTAAATGAAATGAGTAATATATGTTGATAGCAATCAAAATACTTATTATTATTTGGAAAGCTGAGAATTGGGAAGCTCTAATACCAAGAGGTTGGAAAATTTTGAAACCCTTGATCTCATCTATTGAATTCTTATTTGTCATTTGTAAAGCTGGGAATTTGCAATGCTAAGATAACAGTGGAGGTCGAAATGTTTGGAAACTTTCATTCCATCTGTTCAATTGATTTCTATTAATTTTTCCTTAATTTGTGTAGTAGACTAAAAAAATTCTTAAAACCCTATTCCCAAATAACCTACACTCATCAAAATAATTATTAATGTTATTTTTTAATTTATTTATTTTCTATATTTCTCAATAATTTTTTTTTTCAAATATCAAGGCATATCCACCTAAATGGATCAACAAAGCTTAACCCCAAGGGTTACCCTATGACCTTCCATTAGCAAGGTAATTTTAGCAAGAACTCGACCAATTAAACTAACCATAGAGAATATATTTCTCAATATTAATTAAAAAACACTCTAAAAAAATCTAAAACATTAATATTTAAACCTAACCTATGTCAAATTGAGATTATTGCAAAGAAAAAATCCTGCATATTTAAGTATTCAAAACAAAGACTCCACCAATCAAAATACTTAGTAGTGTTATTTTTTATTTTATTTACTTTCTATATTTCTCAATTTTTTTTTTGGGAAATATCTAGGTAGATCCACCTAAAGGGATCAACAAAGCCTAACCTTGAGGGTTTTCCTATGACCTTCTATCAGCAAAGTTCTTTTAGAAAGAACTCAACTAATTGAGCTAACCATGGAGACTATATTTCTCAATATTAATAAAAGGACTCTAAAAAAAACTCTAAAACATTAATATTTAAACCTAACCTATGTCAAGCGGAAATTATTGTAAAGTAGAAAGTCTGCATATTTAAGCATTTCGAAACAAAAGCTCGACCAATATTAATATATTTCTATCTTATTTAGCTCATGACCAATTCCTTCAATAAAATATTTCAATTTCCTATTAATTAACTTAATTTTATATAACAAGACATAAAGTAATTGAAAATTGATCACTATAATATGTAAAATATGTACTTTCTTTAATGTTTAGAGAAACTTCAATACTAGATTTAAATAATATGTTTGAAAATATTTGTGTCTGTGGAGAGAGAAAAATATACTAATAATTATACATAAAATTCCCTCGGAGCTTAATAAAGAGTTAAAATGTAGCATTTTAAATATTAGTAATAACAAAATAATTTGATATATA
>APFE030710144.1:20108-44838 GCA_000404065.3 Pinus taeda | reverse complement strand
GTTTAAAATATAACATTATCATTCACTTCCGCACATTCACGCACTTCGTCGGCATCTTCAACAACTTTTCTTTAAAAAGCCATAACTTCTTCATCCCGAAGCCATTTTCAGAGTCGTTTGTTTTAATCGGCCTAATTTTTTATATCTTTCTATTGGAACACTTAGTTTCAATATCTACATCTTCAGTTTCTATTAAAATGGAAAGTCCATGCCAAGTTATTCTTGACTTCACCAACTACTTGCAATGGTGGTCCTATATTGTGGATTTACTTAGAAGTAAAGGTCTTAACAGAATATCCTCATGCCAAGAAACTAAACCTAAAGATGAAGATAAGGCAGCCAAATGGGAAAATAGGCAAGATCAAGCATGTGGGTTGATAGAGATGTCTATTTCTCTAGACCTTAGATTTCATATCGCAGAACTTGATACCCCTAATGAAGCAATAAAACAACTCACTAAAGTTTTTAGAATTAAAAATGAAATTAGAGCCCATCAACTCGAAAATGAGTTGCTTATGTTAGACCCCAGTAATTTTTCTTCCATTAAAGATATTTTGTCCAAGTACAAGAACCTTAGACTTTTCTTGGATGGTGTTAAGGTTAAGAAAGAAGATGGTAGCCTAATCTATTCCATTCTTACTAAGTTTGGACCAGGCTACTCTATGTTTGTTTCCACCTTTCATTCTACTAGAGAAGCTTTTATTTCTCAAGGAAAAAACTACAAGTCTCCCTATTTTTGATGCATTTTGTGATTCTTTAATAAGAGAACAATAAAAACTCTTATAGATTGATCTTCTTAATCTTGGAAACTCTTCTAAGAAAGCCTTAGCTACCCAGCATCAACCAAATTCAAAGAATCCTAAGAAACAATATCCTAAAAAGAATGGTCCTAAACAACACAAGGTTCCTAAACAATTTCAGTCTCAAAATGAATAATCAACTCAAAAAATGATAAGACAAATAAAAACAAATGGAAGAATACTCATAGACATTGCAATTTTTGTAATCGATATGGCCACTTAGAATCCAAATGCTTTAAGAAGATGAAATCCTTAGAAGTAACAATGAAGAAGCATAACATCCATTTGGAGCACTCTTCAACTCCAACTTCATCTTTAGGAATAACACTTTCTGCATATGATTGTCAAGCATCTCGATCTAGTTATGCACTAAATGTATCTTCTTCCTCTCATTCTCTTGAGTGGCTCATTGATTCTGGAGCTTCTTATCACATAGCAAAAAACAAAGCCATGTTTTCTTCTTTAAATGATTGTAACACCAATATATATGTTGGTGATGATATATCTCTTAGTGTTGTAGGGACTGCAACTGTTCATTTAGACAATGGTCAATTTAATGATGTATTATGTGTTCCAACCTTATCCTGCAACCTTCTATCTATATTTCAGATAACTCATTCAGGTCAAGGTAAAACTGTTCAATTTTCACCTCACGATGCTGTAATTAAGCACCTAAGAGATCCTAAACAGATTTTAGCTATTGGCATTGCTAATGATTCTACAAGGTTGTATATTTTTAACAAATTTGGGTCATCAACTTTTCCCTCGGTATTTTTTGCTCATAATGATGAAGTGAGTAAACTTTGGCATGAGCAATTTGGTCACTTAAACTATCGCTTCCTTCAAAATCTATGTAAAGAAAATATGGTGACAGGTCTTCCTATGGTATCTTGCAGAGATGGTGTTTGTTCTAGATGTGTACTCGAAAAACATCATTGCGATAGTTTTGGAAAACGTGCCTCTTGGCATGCCTCAGCACCTTTACAGCTTGTGCATAGTGATTTATGTGGTCCACTTCCAGTTATTTCATTCTCTGGCTACAAGTATTTCTTAACTTTCATTGATGATTTCTCCAGACACACTTGGTTATGCTTCTTAAAACTCAAGAGTTAAGTATTTAACATGTTCTTGGCCTTTAAGACCTTTGTTGAGAAACAATATGGATATCAAATTCTGAAGCTAAGATTTGATAATGGCGAAGAATATGTTAACAACAAATTTATCAACTTTTGCACTGAGCGTGGAATTCAAATGCAACATACTATTTCATTTACTCCACAACAAAATAGTGTAGCTGAAAGGAAGAATCATACCTTAAAAGAAATGGCTAATTGTATGCTTCAATCTAAAGGACTTAGTTTTAATTTTTGGGCAGAAGTAATTAACTGTGCAAATTACATAGTAAATCGCACTCCTACTAAGGTTTTAAAAAATTTCACTCCAGAAGAATCATGGAGCTCAATTAAACTAGATGTAAGTCACTTTCATGTTTTTGGAAGTGAAGCATGGGCCCATATTCCACATGAGAAACATAAAGCTTTAGAACCTAAGAGTGAAAAATGTATTTTTGGCTGATATTTTGAAGATGTCAAAGGATATAGACTTATTCCAGTTAAGTCCAAAAATGTTATCATTAGAAGAGATATAAAGTTTCCTGAAAATATATCGGCCTACGAGCCTAGTTCTGTAGATGTGCCACCTCTTTCTATCCCTTCTACTTCTAAAAATATATTTTTTTCACATGATGACATTGAGGATGACAATCCTCCCCCACCTTCTCAGGATCCTCCTTCAAATCCTCAACTTCCAAAATGGGTCCATGCTACTCGGGATGCAATAGGTGCTCGTGCAGGTGATCCTACAGATCAACGACATGCACATTCTCAGTTCGATAGAGCCTCTTCTTTACTAGCTCAAGCTTCAGCGAATTATGATCCTGACACGTTTACAGAATCTGTAGACCATCCATATTGCGACACAACCATGAATGACGAATATCGTTCATTATTGGCAAATGACACATGGGATCTTGTTCCTCTTCCAAAGGGACAAAAACTTGTTAGATGCAAATGGGTTTACAGAACCAAGTTTGGACAAAATGGAAAAGTTGATAAACATAAAGCTCGCATGTTGCTAATGGCTTTTCACAAGTTGAAAGCATTGACTATACTGAAACCTTCTCCCATGTTGCCAAAATGAACTCTATCCGCCTTATTCTTTCGCTTGCTACCTCTTTCAAATGGGAAGTGCATCAAATGGATGTTAAATCTGCCTTCTTACATGTTGATTTGCATGAATAAATCTATATGGAACAACCTCCTGGCTTTATACAAACAGACTCTAGCCTTTTATGTTAGCTTAAAAGATCCCTTTATGGTCTCAAGAAAGCCCCTCGAGTTTGGTATGCCAAAATGGATAGCTTTCTTTTAGATACTAGCTTTTCTAGGTGTCCTTATGACAATATTGTCTACACCAAGAAAATGGATAATCTCTCATCATTCTTGTTATTTATGTTCATTATCTTATCCTTACTGATAGTGATCCAAACCTTATAAGCCATGTGAACTCCAGCCTTAAAATGCAGTTTGAAATGACAGAATTAGGACACTTGCATTATTTTCTTGGTCTTCAAGTCTTGCAATCCAAGGAAGGTATTTCCCTTTCCTAGTCCTAGTATGCCTGGGATCTTCTACGCCACTTTCACATGAAAGACTATAAGCGAGCCCCTTCTCCCTTTCAGTTTGGAGTCAAAATTTCAATCACTTGTACCTAGTCTAAAGTTGATGTTACCTTATACCGTCAACTTGCAAGAAATATTTTGTATTTGACCCATACCCGTCCTGACCTTTCCTTTGTTGTTGGCCTTATTTCTCGGTTTATGCAAAACCCACATCAAAGTCATTGAAAAGCAGCTAAAATAATACTTTGTCATGTTCAAGGTACAATTCAGTTTGGGATTCATTACAATGCACAAGCATCTCCTCTATTGGTTGGTTCCACTAATTCCGATTGGGTTGGTGACCCTAATGATCGGAAGTCTATTGCAGGTTACGTGTTCACTCTTGGTTATGGACCTATGTTAAAATTGGGAACTAGGGCCAAACTCCATGTCGGTCATCTTATTAATATCAGTTGGTATTTTTCTTGGATCCCTCTCATCGAGAGGTCTAGGATTGATCTAAAGATCATCCGATTCCGATAAGTATTCATGGAGATATGCATTTATTTGTGTTATGGGACAATTCGTCAAATTTGGCCAACAACCAAATAAACCCCACTTGTGCTCAATGTTTTAGTATAAATAAAGGAGGACTTCAAGTCATTTATACACTCATCCTCTTGGTGATCTCTTCCTCTCCACTTGTCTTTGGGTTTTGGTGGGAGGAGAGACCTAAAGAGGATATGTTGCCCTAAAGGATGCCCTATCCAATACGTTGTCATGAAGGAGACCTCTACACTGCCCTAATGAAGATCAAGCTTCAGCCATGGAGAGAGATATACTTTGGACATCTAGGTGCAGGCACTATAGATGCATTCAAGGAGGATCCTTATACGATGTACAAAGGAGGCCTTAATAAACCCTAGATGCAGTCACAAAAGAGGCATAGCCACAGTTGGAAGGAGCCCTACATATATCCGCCTTGGAAGAAGGTCTAAATGCAGCCATATATCCGCATTTGAAGGAGGCTTCTATATACTGCACAATGGAGGACTAAATGCTGTCAAAAGAGACCTAATCTATCTGTTGTTGAGGAGCCTTAATCCACAATCCTGAAGGAGACTTATACGCAGTCAAGGGAGGACCTATATGCTACCTGAAGAAGCTCCTCCTAAACGTTGTTAAGGAAAGGTCTTAAACACAATTTAGGATGATGCCCTAGCCACTGTTATGTGCAGCCCTTATTCCGCAGCAAGAAGACCTTATACATAGCTCTAAGAGACCTGTTATAGTCCTCTAAGCAGTGGTCATAATGCCATATTGTTGTAGGTGACAATGTGGCCTATTTAAGGATTGTTTGGGCAAGTTAATGTTATTCTTGAGGGGCAGTAGAATTCACAATAAGGAGGAACTAGAGGTTGTTGTTTTAGGGTTGTTTGGATCTCTAAGCGACAACCAAGAAGTCCCCTAACTAGTCATCATGACAACATCAAAGACTGTGTAATAGAAGTGTGGTGACAATGCAGCGATGAGGCTTTTCATGAGGACAATTTATAAGGTTGTCATTACAATGAAGAAAATTGTCCTTGTGTATATTCAAATTGAGTCAATCTTGTTGGACTCAATAATCATAGGCTTAACTTGTTGTTGGGCTAGGCCGTAGGCCTTAGCGAGCAACACAGTTTGATCTAAGGATCGCTCAAGTGGTAGAGCCTCACCTTGAAGACCTGCATTGTTGATTGTATGAAGGAAGAGCACTGAAAGTTGATGGACTATCTCATAAAGCAGTGACATCTAGTGCAGCAACATGATGATTAAGAGCAACAAGTTGTGTACAGAGTGATGAGGTACAGCTTAGTAGTGGAGCAGCATGGTGCAGCTCACGAACATGGTATGATGTTGTAAGCATGGTGCAACATGGTGAGGTGCAGCACATGGACGAGATGTAGCACAATCATAAGTGATCGGACTATTCATTCTCTCCTCGATATTACCGGCACTTGATCTGTGGGTTAACACCCGATTGGTCCATCATCTCTATTTAAAGGGCATGGAGGGTCATTTGTAGGGTGACCATTCCTTAGAGAAGCTTATGTAAATTTTCTTTCTTTTATTAACCACGTCAAAAACATTGATGTATTGATCTATGATCTATTTGTGAACATTGTCCTTTGGTGTTCTATCTAAGGAACTTACCCTCTAAATTCCTACCTTTTTAAGTATACTTCTTAAAAATATTTTAAAATACTCTATAAAACATTACCAATAATCAAATTTAAATTTTGAAAACACTATTCCAATATCACTCGTCAATGACTAATGCAATGATCCGCTTTAGGTGAATTAAATTCTTGGTTTATTTATTAAATGCCCTTAAATGAGGAAAATGTTTTTCAATAAATCTATGTTTGAGCTCTAGCTTTACTTATAGGTATCCATTGGCTCTCACGTTTTGGCTCTGCTAGTGAGAAGGCACTCTTCATATAGCCACTATGTTTTGTTAAAGTGCAATCTGTAGTAAAACGAAACTAGAGTTAAAAATCCATAAACATAAATTTGGCAACACCAAGGAAATTCATTACACTTAATGGGACAAGCATTATGAGGAAGCCAATGGAATCAAACTGAAATTTTAACCATCCGCGTGGTCATGTGTTCCAATGTTATGAAAACTAGTCTCAAATTTGAATTTTATGTACTTAAATTAGTATAAAAACCATTACAAAAATCATTGATTTGAAAATTCAAGATCAATCCTTGGAAATCTCACTTCAAGTATAAGTAACTTCCACACTTGAGCTAGATCCAAAATTAAGTGCAATGAAACCATATTAGAACCCTCTCAGGTAAGCTTGGACAAGCTTGGACAATGATACTAAAAATTTTCATTAAAATATGGCGAAAACCGAGAGGAGAAGATTGACGAAGAACAATAAGGCATTGGTATGGTACGGATTACAAAACATAATCTTCTTCATTTTTTTCTTTGTGATATATACGTTTTTTTTATGAATTTTACTCAAAATCCCATCAAAAGGTATATGAACAATAGATTTCAGTTCTCTGAACACAAATATGAAAGCAAACCCAATTCCTCCCAAGTCATTATTCGAAGCAGTAGTAGGTTGAAACCTATGAGAGTATTCACATGAATATTTAGCAAACTATTCATGGTTCATTAAATTTTCTGGTGGGTGGAGATTATTTGCTTGTACCAAAGATGCACTAATAACAAATGTATCATTATTAGAAAAACACGATTGTAGCTGCCAAGCATTTGTCACAGAGAATTTGCGATAGATTACCAAAATATGTTTGGATTAATGGTATGACGAAAGAGGTTAAAAATTTGACCTAACAAAAAAAATGGACAAATTTATAATTATTATGATTATGTTAAATTAGTATTTAAAATTAATTTTGTTTAGTATGGATCATGATTGTTTAGAGGTTTTTGATTCAGCCGGATGTATACTCTAGAAAATTTTTACAACCCTCCACGCGGGCGGTGCGGGGGACTTGTCCCCCACGGGGATTAGGGGGCCGATCCCCCCGGGGCCAGTGGTTCCGCGATGGGAGTTTCAAGCGCAGCGCCCCCGAAACTAAAAAAAGATGTAAAATTGCCTTGTAAAAGTATAGTAATTTTTAGTCAATCTAGGTCATTCATTAGGCGCATGGTAGAACTTATGTTTAGTTTAGGGTTTTTTGCCCTAGAAGACAACCCCTCTATTTGTATGAGGGCATTGTATTTAGGGTGTGATATAGATGTGTATTCTTCGAATGATAAACAGAGAGGTGAAACTCAGAGAGAAACAAAGGATGTTACAGCGGATTGCTCTAGGTTGTGTCTATTCATTTTGCTGGATAATAAAAAGGAAGGACTAGTTGTTCAGAGTGGACCTAGCCCAAATTTGGTGAACCATATATATATGTATCTCTGGTTTTATGCATTTTCTGTTTTTATATTTATACAATATTTTGTGTATTCTATTTCTCTGTAATATATAATTTTCTAAACAATTTGATTGTAAATTTTAAAAATATTTTAAAATTTAATGTAAAATATTTTATCAATTCAAAATATTCTTAAAATCTTTAACTAAAACAAAGCTAACCATTAAAACCATAAACCACATGGTAATCGTGCGAGGTATGTTAATCTTTCTTCGGCACAAGTCAGGGGGAGGGGGTACGGTATAAAATCGGGAAGATAGGTCTATTTGTTAATCTATGTTTGACACACTTAGGGAGGAGGGGGTTGTGCCTATTTTTTTTGTGTTCAGATAACTCTAACTATTTAAAAAATATTACATATCAATCGATCACTCAAGGACAAATACAAATTTGACATGAGTTCTAAAATTATTTTAAAATGAATTTCGTTATTTTAAAATTCATTTGTAATTCACATGTCGAGGTATTAAGGATGTATATATAGAAAACATTATTTATAATATTTTTATTTATGTTTCTAGTAACCGAGGACTTAAAGTAGAAGTTTTAAATGTCTTCATTATTTTAAAATTTACTTTCAATGAATAGATCTCCGTGTTAATCATCGATGGGTGTCATTAACTTGACAAGTACGTCGGAGGCTAATGGGAAAGGGGTACGGAGCCTAGCCTTGAACAAGCCCAATGGAATAACTGTTGAGTCGCCCTCACTAACCTCCCCTTTAGTGTGGATGACATTCGGAACCGGCACGGCTATATCTCGAAGCTACAAGGTGGTAGAATTAGGTTTCCCTTCTGTTTAGAAAGCCCAATAAAG
Source organism: Pinus taeda (assembly GCA_000404065.3). NCBI lineage: Eukaryota > Viridiplantae > Streptophyta > Pinopsida > Pinales > Pinaceae > Pinus > Pinus taeda. Next base: position 36,609 of record APFE030710144.1, on the reverse strand, counting down.
GGTTTACTCTCCGAAAAGTGGGGTAATTAAATTCAAAATTGGTGGATAAGTCCAGTCCGTGTACATTGTGCTTGTGGGGTGGGTGATTCCTCTCTCTTGGGTAGGCCTAGGGGGGCAAAGTGGCTCTATTGCTAGAAAACATGAGAGAAAGGCTCATTTGGTAGTCATGTTGAGATAGCACAGGTGGGTACATCGTGGAGTTGGTCCTCGAGGGTAGCTTGGGAATGTGTCAAAAGGGAGGGGCACAAAATGATGAGGAGGGAGTGAACCTAGAAGGCGAGGTGGCCCATGTCCGTACTCAGTCACCAAGAAAGGTACGGTGATTAAAACAATACCATAACTTATATCAATGATGTTCAATACTCTTAGGGAGAAATTCTGAAACACCTCACTTCTCTTTGCAATAGTCAAGCAAAACTAGTGAGAGGCTTGATCATATTGAGTCGAGGTTGGATCATATTGATTTTCATGTTCATGAAAGGCACTACCCTCTTATGGTCACTAGAAATGCTCACGTGTAGAATATCCCCATGTAAAATGGTATTCGCTGATTGTTTTTTGGCTTTTTTTGGTTCTGTTTGTTTTTTGGGTGATAGATTTGTGAACCTTGAAATCATAGTAAAATTTGATGGAAAGCCATGTGTGGTTGCCAATTGGAATGGTTTGGTGATTCTACATGACAATCTATTTACCCAACTTGATTTTGTAGCTTTGTAACTTCTTTTAGTTAACCAAGAATTCAGAGATGTATAACTAAGAAAACTAAACAACACTATAAGTTCTTAGTTAGATGTCTACGATCTATCTAATCTTCAATACAGATAATGTACTTAGTACAAGGAAAGTTATATATAAGGATGCCACTAGAATTTTTAGGAATAATGATAATTTAGCCTCTATTGGAGTTTCAGTAAACCTTCTTTAATATTTTCCTTTATTTTGTTATCTTCCTCCTCTTTGCATCACCTTATAAAGCCTTTCACTCCTCAAAAACCATGGAATAATGTTCATAACTCGAGTTGTTTTTTAATATTTATTATATCATTATATATTTACCAATCAAAGAAGTTATTTTACTATGGTCTTTCTAATAAGAAGGGTGTTTGAAACGGTAACATTATGCACCCAAACCCAAAGAGAGCCTCCTCCTATTCCACCGAGAAGTGCTTTTGAAACGGTAGCACTCAACCCATAAAAAAAAAACAAAATTGAATGAGAATTATTACCTCAAAGCACCATTATGCACTCAACCTACCCACGAAAAAAAACAAAATTGAATGCGAATTATTACCTCAAAACACCAAAATTGCGTCCGATTCATCACTAAACATATTTTGGCTGCCCTTAGGCACTGGCATATAGTCGAACTTGTCATGACTGCTTTTGTAACAAAAAATCAAGAAGTCATCTCTCCAGCTACAATACCATTATTGAATTTTTCCATACAAGTTTTCCATATTATTGAAATGAAAAGTTGCCCCACCAAGTTTTGGTTTTTCATATTATTGAGCTGACACTTCATAGCTGACAGAACAAAAGAGACAAGTTATACTGTTGAGTTAAAGAGTTAGACATGACAGCAAAGAAAGTACAGCTGGGATTTTGCAGAACAGCAGGTAGGCTTTTGTTCTTTTTTTATAATGAAAGAAGAATCTATGCATATTCAAGCTATAATCTGGATGCATGCCAATGCCTCCAGAAAACCAGTTTTATATACAGAAAATATCAATGACTTGCTCTGCGGTCTGCACGTATTTAATGAAGTAATGGAAATAATATAATATAAATGGTTATCTATATGACAGATCGCTGTCCATCTTTATCGAACTGTATACCGAGAGAGTGACTTGTTTAGCATCCAAAGTCGACGTAACATCGACAATGATATCAATCCATCTCGAAACATACATCGGGCATTGTTTCTGGTTAGATATGCTTTGACTGTCAAACAACAAGGAATAGTACTGGGGATTTCGTAAGGGGATTACTCCAAAGATTAGAAACGGGAAAATACATTTAAGTTTAGTTCTCGGCTAAAGTGTATTATTACAGACTGATTGTCATTAAGATGTTACCAATCGATTATGTTTTGGGTTCTTGTCCCCGGAAATGGGTGATTTTTATGATATGATTAAAAATAATTATATATGATTTATCCGGCTTTGCTTTGATGATAAATCACATTAGATGTAGATAAATTTTTGATGATGTGATTGTGGATAAAATTCTGATGATGCTATTTTTTGTTGACAAAATTCTGGATGTGATTTTTATTAAAAAAAAAATCTTATTTTACATATGATTTGTTTTGTAAAATTCAAAATCTCAATCAAGCAAAGAAAAATTAATTAACCAAAGATCTGTTGGAAAGGCAGAGAAGCTAAACACACAATTCACCCAAAACACAGGGATGTTATTGATCACAAAAAACTTGATTATTACAATGAACCCACTGAAAAGTATTTAACCTTTGTCCACTAACAACCAGCCTAAAATATATTGACATACAACCATATACTAAAAGTCTTAACTAACTCCTTATATGAAAAAAACAATCAATATCTTTAACTAAAAGACAATTTACTTTAACATTAAATCAATTAAGTCTTTCATTTAACTGTGACATGTTACAATACAAAATCCACAAATTTTTAAAAACTTTAACCGCATATAATACTAAACAGTATTAACAAAAGCCACCCTTATGAAATACCCCCCGAAAAAGAAAAACACCACTATAACATAACGACTTTGAAATTTTTTTACTGAATCAAATTTATCTATCAATCAATTCAAACTCAAAAAACTTTTGAAACATTACATTTTTTACAATATCAACAACTTAATATTATACTTTCTCTAATTTTCAATTGCATATCAAACAAAATATAACGTACCAAGCAATTTTCTCCTTAGATTATTGCGTTTCCTATTTATTCTGAATTTAATTATACTTTCTCCAATTTTTAACTGGATTGCAAACAAAATCTAACACACCAAGAAATCTTCTCGTTAGACTACTGTGGTTCAATCTGAATTTAACTGTTACCGACCGAATTATCAGCAAATGTACAATTTATAATGTTAGATCCTTCCACCACCAATAAAGTGGGCTATACAGTGACCTTCACTTTTTGGAGTGCACTTTATGCTTTCTGATCACTTTTAAACCGACCCCAAAGTCCAATCCTAACCACAAGTCCGTCCACTTCTATTTCTGAAGAATCTCTCACAATAGGAAATAGTGAATAGGTTAGAATTTCATGCCTGCATTTCTGGCGTCCTTGAGGCTTTGAAATTTGGAGAATGCTTGACTATAGATGAAGGTTAGTACACATTGCTGTGAATATACAGGGGAAATTGTTCCTTATGGCAATATTTCTCAAAGGTGAACAGGGTGTAGAATCATTCCAGTGTTAGCTCCTATATTTGAGCTTTTCAAATTAAAAAAATTAAACAAAGTTAGTTACATTATCTATTTTTATTTGCGGGAAAAGTCTGCGTTCAAATCCTCGCTCCAAAATGTCAGCGGCAAAATCTCAAGGAATGTTGGACAGTGTCGTGGTCTTTCTTCGGCGACGTGCATTCTACAAGTAAGAAGTGAGGCATGGCAACATATTTCTTCTTTGTCCGTAGAGAATCTGCAGAAGTGGTTAACATGGTCCAACAGTAAGTACAATAATTTCAATATTTGAATTTTTTTTTTAAATGAAGTGCCAAGACAGTAATGGGCTTTGAATCAAACAGATACAGTAATTGTTTGTAAACTCCAGCACAGCCCAACCCACCATCCTTCTTTACAAATATCAATCATGACTGTATGTTGTAACTATGTTCAAGTTTCTGAAATGAAGAGTATTACTTATCAATTTTATGGAAATGGCTTGTGCTCGTGCAGAAGTATGAATGCTTAGCTATTTGTAGTGTCGAACCAGGAATCCAATTGATGATTGTTGGCTCTGCGAGGGAAACTGGGAAATTAACAGGCAGAGGTTTGCTGACTGTGAAGAATGATATTTCAAGAGGTAAGCCATTGTGGATGATAATGATATTTTAATTAAGCAAATTCAGTGAAGTGCAGACTAATTGGTTTTTGTAGCGTTTAACTTTTTTTAGCATGTGTAAGGTTCAAAATTTAGTGAGAGGGGTTAAGGATGCACAGTTATTTAAAAAAAATTAAATTATGCTAGAAGTATCTCAGTTAAGTAGACTCACAAAACTTAGTGATAGGGGTTTAAGATAGACACTATTTTAGCGAAAGAGATTAAGGATGGAAGCTACCTTTTAAGAATTAAATTATGCAAAAGGTATCGATGGTGATAACATCTGTGAGAAATCTAGCTTATCAACTGATCTGCCAGCTTATCATTAACCTTAACGGTTGAGGGCCTAGCTATCTACTAGGCATTGATAGTGATTTTTTGCGAGGTATTGATAGGATCTTTGACATGATCAGGAAGTTTAGAACCCTTTATTATAAATCACAAAGTCTGAAATCAAATCTCAACTCTCAATTATTTTTTAGTTATTTTAACAACTTTAACCTGAATCTATAGGCTCCAAGAAGTTTTGAACCCTATATTATAAATCACAAAAGTCGGAAATCAAATATCACTAACTTTTTGGTCATTGTAACAACTTTAACCTGAATCTGTAGGCAAAAAGATTTACGCTCCCGTGTCTGCTCTGTTACTTGTATATTAGGGCGTCCTCGAAGGAAATCCATGATGCGGTCCAAAATTCCCTGAGGTTTTGCTGCTGAACATTTTGGAGCCAGGATTTGAAGCGACAGACTATTCCCGCAAAGAAGAATAGATAATGTAACTGACTCTGGTCAGTTATTTTCATTACAGAGACTACAAATATTGTAGCTAACACTGTAGATGAATCTACACCCTGCTCGCATCTGTGAAAGAATGTAAGAAGGAAGTATTTCTCCTGTATAGTCATAGCACTGCTGAATAACTGAGACATCTTCCACTATGGCCATAGACCGCTTAGAGAAAGTGGTCATCTCGAACATTAATTCCTGAATTAAAGGGCGAACTATGTGGGTTCGTTTTGAATTTTCTTATCTCAAGTTTTTATCAAACATTTATTACAAGGATTAAAGGGAAAAACTTTGTACGCTTGTTTTGAACTTTTTATCTCCTTTTTTTTCCTTTTATTGAGGTTTAGAGTATTGAGTAAGTTGCATAATTAAATTTTGTACAAATTTTGATTTCAAATTAATATTATTGTTCTTCTAATTATGCTGAAAAAGAGAATATTTCAACACTTAATGTAGTTTGTTGTAATTTAGAGTATTTAGAATTGAGAAGGAATAGGGAAACTGCATAGTTAGATTTGGATTTAAATTTTTATCTGAAATTAATATTAGTGTTGTTCTAAATAGGTTTGAAAGAATATTTCTAACACCTAATCTAGTTTGTTGTAATTCGGACATTACATTAGCGTTATCAATTTAATGTTGCAATTTTAGTTGCACTATAAAGCTACTTCATATCTCTTTATGGCTACAATTTTTCTTTCTTCTTATTGGAATTTAGATGCTTCATAAACGCCCATAACATAACAAATACATTATCCCTGTGTTGATCTAGTTGAAAATTTAGTTAAGATTTACAGCGTTGGTATTATGTCCATTAAGCGTTGGTTCAACTAATTGATGTAAATATTGATGCAAAGTTGTTAATTGTTGTGTATAATTTTTACCAAACGTCCAATGTTAATGCTCGATCAAAATCCTAGTTACTGTAAAAATATTGACGTAAGATTTGCAGGTTATGAACATATTCCCATCCATGTTAAGGGGGCGTTCAAACAAAAGTTGTTGTGATATGCAATGTTGTGGACATGGAAAACATAAGCATAGTTCATTTTCTATCATGTTCTGGGCAAGAACATATCCGAACAATGCTAGATAGCGGTAATATTGAAGCCAACAGAATTAGTGGTATGGAAGTGATTTAAATCAATTGTTAAATAAATATTGCTTTGGGGTCATAATCCTACAAGAACGTTTACTTTAAAGGAAGCCTATTCCATTCTTCCAGGCTATGATAATTTAGAGAAAAATAGTATTTGGAGTAATATATGGCCTGGGTTCATTGGCCAAAAATATCAAATTTTGATTTCAAGGCGTAAGCTACTTACTTGGGAACCGATTAGAAAAATGAGGATTGAAGGACCATCCTTTTGTACCCTTCGTTGAAGTGAAGAAGAAATTATGGAGCATTTGCTTAATTTTTCTACATTTGAAGAGGGAGTGTGGTCTATCTTTCTCATCATTTTTGGTAATGGTAAGTGGATTAGAGATAATTTAGTAGGATTCTTAGCTCAATGGAATTGGTTGACTTGGAGTGTGGTCTATCCTTCTCATCATTTTTGGTACTGGTAAGTGGATTCTAGATGATTTAGTAGAATTCTTAGCTCAATGGAATTGGTTGACTTTTAAAAATTTATAGTTAATAGAACTTGGATCTTAGTTATGGGTTCTATTTTATGGAATTTGTAAAAAATCTATAGTTGATAGAACTTGGATCTTAGCTATGGGTTCTATTTTATGGAATTTGTGGAAGGAGAGGAATGCCTAATTTTTTAGGAGTAAGAAGAGATCAGATATAATGATTATAAAAAAAATTGAGAAACCCTTGATGTCTCTTGGTAGTCAAATGATTGGAAGGTAGTTAGTCAAGAGTTAGTAATCTTGAAGAAACTAAATCTGAATCAAAACATGTGCACTCTCAAGATAAGCTTCATCAAGAAATGACTACTTCATCAAACAATTCTTTCTACCCTCCTCCTTGTGGTTTTATTAAATTGAAATTTGATGGAGCTTCTAAGGGTAACCTCGGAATTGCTAGATTTGGCAGAGTCTTTTGTGATTAGAATGCATACACATTGAGAATTTTTGCATAGATATGTGGTTTGAAAAGCAATGATATGGCATAGTATTTTGTAATAGAAAAAGGTATTATGATAGCTATTAGTGAGGGTTTTCATGTATTGTAGATTGATGGTGATTTAGAAATTGCCATATAGTGCATTCAAAACCTTTTAAATGGACAACCTTCAAGCAAAATAGTAAGGAGTTGAAAAGTGGAAGGCATTGTTTGGCATATCAGTGATATAGTTTGTAAGATGGAATATCTAAGAATCATGCATTCTAGGAGATCGGGAAATAGGGTCGCAAATTTATTGGAATTTAATTCCAACTGCAACACAATAAATGATGAACAGAAATCTGATCTTCAGCAGATATTTCAGATTGTCCGATGACGCAAAGTCTTCTGATATTTTGCACATTGATGAGCATTAAATGCGCAGAATTTAATTCCCCTACAACCGCCAACTTAATTTCTTGAGAAAGGCATCACCGCTTGCTGTAATTAATACGCACATAAGCGTTAGTAGATATTTTGGTTATTTTATTGTTTAACCTCACATATTTTTCCTATAAATGTAAAGAACAGCAGTTCTGTTTTTAGGTGTAAGAGAACGAACAACAGTTCTGTTTTCAAGTGAGAAGGTTAGAAGACTGAATAGATAGTCTCTTCTGTAAATGCACAGCAGTGCTGAACCTGCGATTTTCTGGGATAGTGAAAATTGGTTTCTGGAACTGAAGTGTTCCTGTGTTATCCCTCTATCAAGAGGAAGACGAATTTGTATCAGTTTTGTTTAGTGTTTATGAATACAAGTTTACTGTTTAGTTTGGTTTTTTGTTGCTGTTACACCAAGCGTCAAAAACACGTTGTTATTACTCCGTAAGTCTAAAAGTGACTTGACCACAATTGTTTTACGTTGTTGTTACACCAAGCGTCAATCGTCTTACGCTATAAGTCAAAAAGTGACTTGACGTCAAAAACACTTTGTCGTTACACCGTAAGTCAAAAAGTGACTTGACGTCAAAAATCACGTTGCTGCAACACCACGATCAACGTTGCTGCAACACCAAACTGTGTTGCTGCAATACCGTTTCCAGTAAGCAATTTTTCTGTTTTTTTCTGTGTTAACAAAACAGAGTGTTATTCCGCGTTGCTGCAACACCAAATCCTGTTGCTACAACACCATTTCCAGAAAACGATTTTTTTTAGTTTTCTGTGCAGAAACAGAGTAAAACATAGCATTTTTTTTGTCTGTTTGTTATGGAATTTAGCAGAAAATTCCAACATGGTATCAGAGCTAGTCTAGGCACTTAGTGAGTCAAAAAGAGAGTTTGTTTTTCACTGTAGGAGCTGTAAGAAGCTTATTGAGCAGATTTTTTCTAGCAGAGAAATTTTTGCTTTTTTTTTTTAAATTTTACAGTCAGTATCTCTTCTTTACCTATACAGAGTTAAGATGGCAGATGCTAGAACTGGTTTGACAAATTCCCAATTGCCACAGTTTAATGGGAAAAATCACAGTTATTGGTCCATAACAATGAAAGCATTGTTTGCTTCTCAAGGAATATGGGAGCTGGTTGAAACTGGCTATGCTGAACCTGTAGATGCAACAGCATTGGCTACTTTGACAGTAGCAGAAAGAGACCAGTTGAAGAGCGACAGGAAGAAGGATGTCAAAGCCCTCTTTTTCCTCTTTCAATCAGTACATGAAAGTATCTTTCCACGGATTGCAGCAGCAACAAAATCCAAAGAGGCATGGGATATTCTCAAAACTACCTATCAAGGCATGGAGAAGGTGAAGATTGCAAAGTTGCAGATGTTGAGGAGAGACTTTGAAACACTCAGCATGAAGGAATCTGATACAATAGATTCATTCTTCACTCAGGTTATTGGGTTGATAACCGAGATAAGATCCCATGAGATTCTTGAAGAAAGAAGGATAGTAGAGAAGATCTTGAGAAGTTTACCTTCAAGGTTTGAAGCTATTGTGGTAGCAATAGAAGAAACAAAGGATCTCTCACAGTTCACAGTAGATGAACTGAGTTCTTCTCTTATGTCTCATGACCACAGACTGAGTAGAGGAACGGATTCCTCTTTTGAGCAAGCATTCAAGAATCATATGTATTTTGGCCAAGGAAGAGGTCGAGGCAGTGCAAATAACAGAGGTCGTGGAAGAAGCCAAAACAAAGGCAGATATAACCCTGCAAGTACAAGTGGAAGGAGCTGCAATCGGAACCAAGATGAAGGTTCAAGCAGACAGCAAGCTCATGGACAAAGGTATGACAAATCCCAAGTCCAATGTCATTATTGTAAGAAATATGGGCACTACGCCAATGAATGTAGAAAAAGCAGAATGCTAATTTTGCAAATGAAGTAGATAAGAATCCAAAGAATGTGCTATTAACATGTAACACTGCACAAGACAAACAAGAAGATATTTGGTTCTTAGACTCAGGTTGTAGTAATCATATGACTAGAAATATTGAAATGTTTTCCAATCTGGATGAAAATGTGAAATCTGAGGTAACAACAGGAACTGATAGTAAGATATCTGTCAAGGGTAAGGGCAGAGTCAGTATCCAAGCAAGAAATGGAGAACAGATGATTGTGCCAGAGGTATATTATGTACCTGGTCTGAAATGTAAGCTTTTGAGCATTGGGCAGCTCATTGACAAATGTTACAATGTGTTCTTCAAAGATGATATGTGTACAATCAAAGATATACCTCCAAGTAAGAAGATCATTGCACAGGTGCAGATGACCAGCAATAGAATGTTTCCTCTCAAACTCAGGGTAGATTTGAAGGAAGGAAGAACTATTGCAGCTGTAACACAAGAGGTCTTTCAGGAAAAAGTGAAAGATGAGAATTGGTTGTGGCACTTGAGATTTGGACATCTCAATTTTGGAGGCATGAATCTGTTACACAGAAAGGGAATGTTAAATGGATTGCCATTGATCGAGAAGCCAGACAGTCTTTGTGAAGGCTGCATCTTGGGCAAGCAACATAAAGAAAGATTTCCAGCAGGAAAGAGTATAAGAGCAAAATCACCCCTGGAAATTGTTCACTCTGATGTGTGTGGACCGATGCAAACATCATCATTTTCTGGAAATAAATAGGTTTTAACTTTCATTGATGATTACACCAAAAAGACATGGGTGTATATGCTGAAACAGAAGAGTGAAGTGTTTGAGAAATTCCGCCACTTCAAAACTCTTGTTGAGAAGCAGTGTGGGCATTATATCAAAATGCTCAGAACAGATAGAGGAGGAGAATACATCTCCCAAGACTTTCTACATTTTTGCAGAGAGAATGGCATACAAAAGCAGTTCACCGCAAGGTATACACCTCAGCAAAACGGTGTTGCCGAAAGAAAGAATAGGACCATTCTTGACATGGTTAGAAGTATGCTAAAGGCAAAACACTTGCCTCATGAGTATTGGGCAGAAGATGTCACTTGCGCAGTTTACATCTTGAATAGATGCCCAACTAAAGTTGTCATGAACAAAATACCAGAAGAAGCATGGAGTGGTCAAAAGCAAACTATCACTCACATGAGAGTATTCGGCTGTGTAGCTTATGCACATGTACCAGATCAGCTAAGGAAAAAGCTTGATAGTAAGGGGGAGAAGTGTGTATTTATTGGCTATTGTGATGATTCAAAAGCATACAAACTCATAATCCATCCACTAAGAAATTGATTGTAAGCAGAGATGTGCAGTTCATTGAAGATGAAACTTGGGATGGAAGCTTAGAGAAGATAGTGAATGTGAAGACAATTATGTCTCACGAAGAAGAAGAGGAAGGGACAACAACAAATAATCCTTCCTTGGTGGTTCCTCCTCCACCACAGCAAGTACAACAAACCACACCACAAGCTGGAATTTGAACAGCCTTAAGAAGTCAAGGAAGTGCTTCTTCAAGCACACCACATGGATCAGAAATACCCTCAAGTTCGGATGGAACTTCAAGCACACCAAGAAGACCAAGATTTAGAAATCTGAATGAGATTTATGAACAAGGAGAGGTAAGTAACAATACCAGTCTGAATTCATTATTCACTTTGTATTGTCATGTTGATAACCCAATTCATTTTGAAGATGCTGTAAATGAAGATAAATGGATTGAAGCAATGAATGAAGAAATTGGTGCAATTGAAAAAAATAAAACATGGGAGTTAGTGGACCTTCCTAAAGGAAAAGATGCCATTGGAGTTAAGTGGGTTTATAAGACCAAAAGCAATGCTGAAGGCAAGATTGTCAGGCACAAAGCAAGACTTGTTGTGAAAGGCTACAAGCAGCAACAAGGAAAATACTATGATGAAACCTTTGCACCAGTAGCAATGATGGAAATAGTGAGGACAGTGTTGTCTATTGCAGCACAACACAAATGTAAGATTTATGAGATGGATGTTAAATCTGCATTCCTAAATGGAGTGTTAAAAGAAGAGGTTTATGTTGAACAACCTCCAGGCTATGAAGTTGAAGGCCAAGAGCATAAAGTTTGCAAACTGAAGAAGGCTCTTTATGGGCTGAAGCAAGCTCCAAGAGCATGGTACAATAGAATAGATGCTTATCTGATTGAGAATGGATTTGATAAGTGTGATGGTGAACCCACACTCTACATAAAGGAGAATGACGGTAAGATACTTATTGTTGTTTTATATGTAGATGATTTGATTTTTACTAGCAATGATGCTTCTCTCATTGTTGATTTTAAAGCAGTCATGAAAAGTGAATTTGAAATCACTGACTTGGGCTTCTTAAGATATTTTCTTGGAATTGAAGTAGACCAAAGTGAAAATGGTGTGTTCATTTATGAAGATAAATATGTAGAAGAAGTGTTGAAAAGATTTAACATGCAGAACAACAAAACAGCTGTGACTCCAACTGTAGTGGGGTTGAAATTGACCAAAGAAGACAGCAGCAAGGATTTTGATCCAAAATTGTACAAGAGCATAGTTAGCAGCCTTATGTACTTGACTGCAACTAGGCCAGACATTATGCACGTTGTGAGTTTAATCTCCAGATTTATGGAAAGACCGAAAGAGACTCATTGGCAGGCAGCCAAGAGGATTCTAAGGTATGTGAATAGAACGAAGGGGTTTGGTATTTTATACTCCTCTTCTGAAAGTTTCACGTTGACAGGATACACTGACAGTGATTGGGCTGGAAGTGTTGATGATAGGAAAAACACATCGGGATATGTGTTTCATATGGGATCGGGAGCCATCTCATGGGCTTCCAAGAAGCAACCAGTTGTGTCTTTGTCAACAGCAGAGGCAGAGTATGTGGCAGCAACAGCAGCAGCATGCCAAGCAGTATGGCTGAGAAGAGCTCTAAGAGATTTGTGTCATGAACAAGAAAAGGGCACAACCATTTACTGTGACAATAGCTCAGCAATAACATTGTCTAAAAATTCAGTTTTTCATAAAAGAACAAAGCACATAGATACCAAATTTCACTTCATACGTGAATTGGTTAACAATGATGAGATTGTTTTGCAGCACTGCAGAACAGAGGATCAACTAGCTGACATCTTGACAAAACCATTAGGAAAGAAAAGTTTTGATCATTTCAGGAAATGCCTGGGTATGCAGAAAACCCAGCAGTGGAAATTAAAGGGGAGTGTTGGAATGATAATTTAAACTACCATGGAGCAACAACAACCGCAGCAAACTGTTTCCAGAAAACCTCCAATTGAGCTCCCTGCGATGCGATCAAGTCGCAGATCGCATATCACACGTTTTTTCTTGTTAACCTTCATTACGTCCTTTCTATTGTCTGCGATTGCGATTTGGCGATGCGATCTGATCGCATATCGCAAATCGCATGTTTCAAATAGCTATGGCAGCGGCGGCACATCTTTTTCACTTCCATCGATGCGATGTTGTGATAAGCCATGCATTAAATTCAGAATTTAATTCCCCGACTGTCGTCTTGAAAAGCATCACCACCTCTTCTGCAATAAATACACAGATAAACATCAGTAGATATTTTGATTAGTTTATAGTTTAACTCAGATATTTATTTTCTTATAAATACAACGAACAGCATATCTATTTCGTATGTGTAAAAAGAAAAAGAACAGAAGTTCTGTTTTCTGTGTGAGTACAAGTAATTTTGAACATCAGTTCTGTTTTTGTACTCTAAGAGTTCTTTTTTCTGCAACGCACAGCAGTGCTGAAACTCTAATTTTTTCTGAGATAGTGAAATTAGTTTCACGAACTGAAGCGTTCCTCTTGTAATCCCTCTAATTAGAGGAAGACTATTTTGTAATAGTTTTTTTTGTTGTTGTTATGATTAAGATCATGAATCAAATAAGAGAGCGTTGTTCTCTGTGAAATTTCTTTTGTGTTTGAAATTAACAGAAATTTCCAACAACTGCCACTGCATTATTCATCTGTTTCAATGCGATGAATGTCGAGACAGCCACTTGGGGTCAGTCGTTGCTCATAACTAAAATTTACTGCGTAAACAATTTATAAAACACGTGTCTGCGTCTGATTTCAGTAGCAGTAACGGCGTTGAATGTCAAGTGAGTGTTACCGATACCCATCCCTACTTTGCGAGATAGCCATAAATCTTGAATACCGTTGCTTCCTTTTTGGTATCAAACATATTATAAATAGGTTCAAATAGAGAAATGATTCGATATATTTGTGCTGAGTGACAACTTGCAGACACCGCAGAGATGGCGAAGAAAACGGAGATTTGGCGATCCCTTCCGGAACAGTGGGAACCAGGAACTGACATTGCCATGGAAGCGAAGATTTGGCAAGCTCTCCCACACGATTTGCTGCTCAAGATTTTTCGCATGTTGCCTATGCGTGTTCTTGCCCAAATGAGGACTCTTTCGCAACACTGGAATGATGGGCTATCTCCCGATGCTCTGCAAAGAATTGGTGCAAATTTGTCGGTGCACTCCTACCCTGGATTTTTGGTTCAGTTGCAGTCGGCCACGACACTTATGGTGGAAACTTGGGTTATAGAATACTTACGAGGCGATAGTTCAGACATGAACATTCACAAAGCTCCTTTGCCATTTAATGCCGTCATTGTTCATGTCTCCAGGAATATCTACAGTTCTCACAGAAAAGGGTATAGATCGCATCTTTCCATAGGAAATATCGCTACTGGAGCGCGGAGAGATCTGCCTAGACCTTACGGTTTCGAATGGTGGAACTTCATTGAAGTGGACTTTTATGCTACAATTGTGCTGTTAGGTCTAAACACTATTACATCGCCAGAACCAGATGGATGTTGGGTAATTTTTCTTGGAAAATCCCAAAAACAACAATAAAAATTTCATACACAGAGACAATGCTCTGTTTTTCCCAGAGTCTTTTTAACACAGCGGAAGCATAAAAAGAATTCTGAGCACAGGGGACAGTTTACACACCAAGGATTTATATTAAAAGAGATGCATTTACAAATCATAAGCTTCCTCTCTCACAGAGGGATTCACCGCTTGCATTTCACCAAAAAAAATTTCACAGAGGAGTTTTTACTCACGCTGTTGCGTGACTCCAAGATGCATATTCATAAAACATTGCTCTTGCACTGCTGTGCGTTTCACCTCTCTTACAATACATACATTTGCCAAAAATTACATTAATATATGACTTACCAGAGGGAGGACTTACATCCCATACTTCCGTAAAAAGAACAGTAAAAATTAAATGGTTTTACTGATATTTTTCTATGCCCATACTCCCGCTCAGGAAGAGTTAAAAACTTCACCAAAAACTTACCAACCACAGTAAATAGCATTTACTGTCTTACTGAGATAAACAGCGGTAAGAAGACTTTCACTTCACGTTAAAATCATTTCCCAGGCTTTTACTTCATCCATTATCCAATATGCTTTTGGAACTATATCGGGTCCAAGCTTTATCGCATGGCACACATATGTGCACCCATGGTTTCTCCCGATTGCGAAATCCCGATCACCACATGCCCGATACCACCGATATATATATATATATTATAATATATGCCTGAAATTTATATAAAGAAAATGAAACAACCCACTGGCGGACCCGAAATATCTTTAAGCAAAATGTTGAACAGCAGTCGGGTCCACAATATCGGGTGAGAGCTTATCGCATGGGAAAGAGGCTGCTCACTTGGTTTTCGCCGATAGCGAAAATAATATGGACCCGATAATTTATCAGAAAAGGATTAATTCCTTCATCGGGTCCGGCTCATCGCAAATAGTAAAAACAACTTTATAAAGCACCACTTCTATTTCGCCGATGCGATATGCCGATGCGATATGAGCTGATCGCTGAGGTTACTGATTGCTGAATTTGCTCACTGTTGGAGCGCAGTTGAAATTACATTTCAACACTCCCCTTTAATTTCAACTGTTGGGCATTCAGTCATACCCAGACACTTCCTCAAAAATTCAAAGCTTTTCTGATCCAATGGCTTTGTCAAGATGTCTGCAACCTGTTCTTGTGTCCTGCAATGTTCTAGGACGATTTCTCCATTGTTCACTAATTCTCTGATGTAGTGAAACCTTGTATCAATGTGCTTCGTTCTCTTGTGAAACACTGAATTCTTTGACAAAGCAATAGCTGAGCTATTGTCACAAAAAATCACTGTTGCTTTTGCCTGCTCTTGGCCTAAGCTCCTCAACATTCTTCTCATCCACACTGCCTGGCATGCTGCTGCTGTCGCTGCCACATATTCAGCCTCTGCTGTAGACAATGCTACAATGGACTGCTTCTTAGAAGCCCATGAAATGGCTCCTGAGCCCATGTGAAAAACATAACCGGAAGTGCTCTTCCGATCATCAACACTTCCAGCCCAATCGCTATCAGTGTATCCAACCAAATTTGAATGTTCAGAGACATTATATAAAATTCCAAAATTTTTAGTGCCTTTGACATACCTCAAAATTCTTTTCGCTGCTTGCCAATGTGCTTCCTTTGGCCTCTCCATGAACCTGGAAATTAAACTAACAGCAAACATTATATCTGGCCTAGTTGCTGTTAAATACATGAGGCTGCCAACTATGCTCTTGTATAAGCTAGGATCAAAATCCTTGCTGCTGTCTTCTTTGCTGAGTTTTAATCCCATTATTGTGGGAGTGATTGCTGCCTTGCACTCTTGCATATTAAATCTGCCCAACACTTCATTTACATATCTCGTTTGAGAGATAAAAATTCCTTTTTCATTTTGATCTACTTCTATGCCTAAGAAGTATCTCAAGAAACCCATGTCAGTCATTTCAAATTCATCTTTCATGACTGATTTGAAATTTTTAATGAGGTAATCATCATTACCAGTAAAAATCACATCATCAACATATAACACAACAATTAAGATCTTACCATCTTTTTCTTTGATGTAGACGGTGGGTTCTCCCTCACATTTGTCGAATTCATTATCCAATAGATATGAATCTATTCTGCTGTACCATGCTCTTGGCACTTGCTTGAGCCCATATAGAGCTTTCTTCAATCTGCATACTTTGTGTTCATGGCCTTTCTTCTCATATCCTAGAGGCTGTTCAATATAGACCTCCTCATTTAACACTCCATTTAGGAATGCTGACTTCACATCCATTTGGTAAACTTTCCACTTGTTTTGTGCTGCTATGGACAACACTG
>APFE030710138.1:0-18965 GCA_000404065.3 Pinus taeda | reverse complement strand
AAAGCTTTGGAGAGATCAAGCTTTAGAATCATACCTGGATTTTTGAGTAGTTTCAGGGAGTGGATCACTTCGTTTGAAAGAATAATGCCATCCATTATCTGACGCCCTTCTACATATCCAGTCTGCTCCAGCAATATGAGAAGAGGGAGTAGAGGTTTGAGCCGGTTCACCAATACTTTGGAGATGAGTTTGTAGATGAAATTGCATAATGCAATCGGCCTATATTTGTATGGCGTATTTGATTCATCCCCTTTGGGGACTAATGCTATGAAAGTAGCATTTAGGGAGGAGAGAATCCAGTGCATAGATCTTGATTCTTCCACTAGTTCCCAAACCTCTATGTTGATGAGCTCCCATAACTCATGAAAGAAGTTGGTGGTGAAGCCATCAGGACCTGGTGCCTTGCCATCCTTGAGTTGGGTCATCCCATCTTCTACTTCCTGCATTCAGACGGGTTGGAGCAGCAACAAAAACCATCTATTAAAATGCACACATAACAAATATTAAACATGTAGTGCGCATTTGATTTATAAAACAATGGAATGGCGCATATGTTATAAACCATGTCAACGACATATGTTATGAAGCTATGGTGGTGGATTAATATTAAAGTGTGAAATCATATGGTAAGTTGTGCTCACAAACAAAAAATGAAATGGTGAACTAAGTTTATGGTTTAACACTGTCGGATGCCACGGGATAAAAGCGCTGAGTTAAACATAGTATATGGTTGATATGTGCATATTTTCCATTGCACTGAATGTAATATTTGGTGCGGTTCTAAACAATATTGTATATGGCTATAACAATGCAAAATGTAATTTAATACATTGCTATGTTTGCCATTAAAGTTAGTCACCCACACTATATATACATGTAATGTAATGCAATGAAGGGTGGAGAGGAGTTGTGACATTTTGTAGAGCAAAGAAGAGTTTTAGTGCAGCTTTGGGGATTTTGGAGGTAAAACTTTGTAGGTTTATTTCGGGAGTTGTAAGAGTCTTTTTCTGAGTAGTTAGTTGCGTTGGATTTTTGAGATCGAGTAGAACACAACAGTACCAGCCAAGGATCTAGTTGATTTAGCTTTGATGTATTTTTTTGGATTTGAATTTCTAATATAGAGGCCTCCCCATTGAAGACGAAGGCTTGGAGATGTAGGCTTGAAGATAACTCTGTTAATAATCTCTTGTGTCACTTTTCTTCTCATGGTTTTCTATTCTAATATGCTGCAAAATTTATTAACAACTATCCATGCTTATGTATTTAATGGTGTTTTTAAATCATGTAATAACACTTTCTAACAGTTAATAAATCACAATTTCAATTAAATATATTTTCGGGATCATTTGGTATCAGAGTAGGTTGTTGTTAATTGTGATTTGAAGTGTGGATGATCACCAAGAAAAAATCAAAGCTTGGTGAAGGATAACTTGTTGCAGGAGATCTAGAGGTTGGCTCTAGGAGAAGGATAACTTGAGGACAAGAGATGGCTAAAGAAGGAAGCAGTGATTATCCATTTGGATCTGATGCAGGTTTCGTAGATGCTTTCATGACCTTGTGAGCCATGGTCGAAGAAATGGATCGAGAGTTTAAGGCAACAAAGTCTAAAGATGAAGAAGGAAATACATCACAATCTGGAAAAGAAGATGAAGGCGATCAAAAAGACCCTATCACTTCTCTCTTGACTCCACCTAAAACTTTGAAACTGTCGTTGAAACTCGATGTTAAGTTTGAGTTACCCATGTACAATGGAGAAGTTGATGTCGATAATCTTGACAACTGGGTAAGGAAAATGGAGGTCTACTGTGGTGTGCAATAGATCACTGAAGATGAAGTCAAAATCAGACTTGCATCGCTTCGTTTTGCAGGCACAACATTGATCTGGTGGCAGAGTAAGTTACCGAAAGGCACTTAGCATATCGGTAAGATTTTTCCATCATGGTTTGATTTTATTACTGCACTTAGAAAATAATTTTATCTATTGGGATATAAGGAAAAATCTTTAACAGAATGGCAAGGACTAAAAGTAAGGAAAGGTCATTCAGTGCAGGAATATACAAATGAGTTTTGTAAGAAGGCATTGATGCTAGATATTCCTTTGTATACTCAAGAAAATCTAATGAAAGACATAGGAGGATTACCTGAGTATGTTCGCAATACTGTATTTATGTTCAGTCCTACTAACTTGGATGAAGTGGTAGTACAAGATACTTACATTGAAGCAGGTAATTTTGGAGTTGGGGTATCATCAGAATTGACAGCCAGAATGGAAAGCAAGGGAAAAGGGAAAGTGAAGAAAGTAAACTTCGGCAAGAAGGAGGTTAAAACAAGTAGCTTATGCTAGGAAAGGTGTTGTTGTACAATCTAAAGAACTTAAGCAAGGGATCATTAAAGCTAATTACAAACAGATAATTTTGCTTAAGGAATCCAAAATTGTACATCAACAAGACTTGTAGCGTGATAAGTTCATTTTTGTTTCAGCTATGAAAGGAAAGTAGGGTATGGTTTTAGCTATGTCAATACTTTTAATGTTGTTAATGGGTTTATTATTGTTTAGTGGTGTCTGGATATTAACAACAAATATGAATGTAGATGTGGGTGGAAAAGGACTTGATATATTCTGTAGTTTGTGTGTTTTGTTGATGATTGCATGGATGAGTAAAGTGTACAGGTTCATAACAGAGTGGAAAGATACTGGACAAATAGGAAAATGGAACCCACATTGGTCTTATGGTACTTTAGGCTTTTGGTGGTCCAAAAGGTCTAAGAGGGGAGGAAATGATCCGAAATTGATCAATGGATGATCAAGGATCTAGAAAAAGCCTAAAATTCAAAGTTACTATATTCAAGTGGAAGCAACACCATTGCGTAGATCTCGCTGAAACGACTCCAATGCAACTTGAACAGGTGCATTTGACCTCTGAATGAACGAGGAATTTCTTGTGGAATTTTGAGACGAAACAATGTTTTACTGCTCGACACATGGCAAACATACACGTTTAACTCAGTGGTAGATCTCTAGCTTTGTTATAGTGGTAATATCTCAAGTTTGGTTGCAAGGTGAAATAATAGGTTAAAAGGTGATTTTTACATGGTGATGGCATGTATCTATTAAAATGTCATTTTTAAAAACAAAAACCATATATTAAAATGCACACATAACATATATTAAACATGTAGTGTGCATTTGATTTATAAAACAATGGAATTGGGCATATGTTATAAACCATGTCAATGACATATGTTATGAAGCTATGGTGGTGGATTAATATTAAAGTGTGAAATCATATGGTAAGCGATGCTCACAAACAACAAATGTAGCGGTTAAATAAATTTATGGTTTAACACCATCGGATGCCATGGGATGCGTCGTTCCACTGTGTTCACACTTGCCACACAGTTCCACCACTCCACCATGTTCACATACTATATTTGATGTGGATGTAACGTTCTTTACACACGCTCTAATGTGATTCCATCACCACCGAGAATGTTCTACTACATTTAATACATAGTTCAACGATAATGCCACGGTCCGCAGCTCTATCGACCGCCCGTAATATGCGATTTGTTATGTAATGTTTTGTGGACATGTCAATAGGTTATGTTGCTATGCTATGTTTAAGACGTAGTTCCACCATAACCGCAATAGTTCCACCACTCCACCATTCACATACGATTGGTTTTGGTTTTAACTATATACTAAGTTTGGGGAAACCATATAAATGTGCCGGAGTTGAAACATAGTATATGGTTGATATGTGCATAGTTTCCATTGCACTGAATGTAATATATGGTGTGGTTCTAAACAATATTGTATATGGTTATAAAAATGAGAAATGTGATTTAATGCATTGCTATGTTTTCCATTAAGGTTAGTCATAAACACTATATATACATGTAATGTAATGCCATGAAGCGTAGAGAGGAGTTGAGAAATGTTGTGCAATAGAGAAGAGTTTTAGTGTAGCTTTGGGGATTTGGAGGCAGAACTTTGTTGGTTTATTCTGGGAGTTGTAAGAGATCTTTTTCTGAGCCGTATGTTGCGTCGGATTTCTAAGGTTGAGCAGAACACAACTAGACCAGCCAGGGATCTTGTTGATGTAGCTTATGTATTTTTTGGCTTTGAATTTCTAATATAAAGGCGTCCCCATTCAAGACCAGGACCCGAAGATGTATGCTTGAAGATATCCAAACTCCGTTAATAATATCTTGCATCACTTTTCTTCTTATGGTTTGATATTCTAATATGCTACAAAATTTCTTAACAATTCTTCATGCTTATGTATTTAATGGTGTTTTTAAATCATGAATTAACACTTTCTAACACTGAATAAATCATAATTTCAATTAAATATCTTTTTGGTATCCTTGTAACATAGTTCAGAGGTGTGTATCTGCCACATCTCTTCTCAGAGATAAGCTACCATCGCCTGAGCTATCTTATTTCCATTCTGTTTGTAAGCATAGTTCAATATTTTTCTATTAATGAAATGAAGTGTTTTTATGCTACATCTCTATTTTTATGATTATATATGTAAGTTTTTGCATTCTGGTTTAAGTTCTGATCACCACTTCAACCCATTCAACAATGATTCCACCTCACGGTCGAACATCAGAAACCATTGCCATATTGGTCTCTACCCAAGCCTCCCAGGGCTCTAGAGCATTTGTTCATGCCAAGGCTCCAGGACTAGTAACTCAACCCACAGCTAATATAGGGTTTCCAAAGTGCTATTTCCAACCAAGGCTTCTAGGACTAGTAACTCAACCCACCAAGGGATTCTAGAGTGTTTTTCCAGCCAAGGCTTCCAGGACTAGTAACTCAACCCAAGCTGTTACTGGGCTTCTAGAGTGTTTATCTAACCATGGCTTCCAGGAATTAGTAACTCAACCCAAGCTAAAGGAAACATGAGGACCAACTAGAAAAGTAAAGAAATAAACCCACAACACTATGGCTATCCAAGAAATGGCAAGGTTAGGAAACTCCACTGTCAATCTAGGCAAACCTCCATGCCAATGATAAATCATGACCAATAAACCACATGCATATGCCATGCATGCCAAAACTAGTGAGGAAAACATACATGCAACTCAGTACTTGCAAGCAAAACCCGATGTAGTTGCTAATTTCAATTTCGTCTTGTACTTTCCTTCTCTTCCTTTGCCTTCTTTCTCCAAAACTCTAAGTATGCCACACTCCTCCAAGAGTGCTCCAAAAATATTGTATGTGTCCAAGAGTATGAGAGAAAGAGAACAGAGAGAGAGCTCCAAAATTGAACTGACAAAAGTCTGAGAACTGATCCTAGGAAGCCTTTTTATTAATGAGGCCTCTATTTTCTTCATTTTCCATTATTTTCATAAATAAATGTGCCAAAATACCATTTTTCCTTTCCAAAGAATTTGTCATTTCCTTTTCGAATTTCCTTAGCCATTAACAAATCACCAGTTATCCCCATCACTATGCTTTTTCCCAACATTCAGCTTGGAATAAACATCCCAACAAGTGTGGTTATTATTTTTCCTTTATTAACTTTTATTACATGGAATTTTCACCAGGGTTGTTATAGAACCCTCCCCCTTGGGGGAACACCATCCTCGGTATTCAACAACACCTACAGCCAACAAGGCTTCTGTAAGAAAAACATACTACCCATGGAGCTTTATAAATTAGCTCATTGCAGTATTTACAATGATCATCCTGTTGAGAAGCAAACCAACATGACAACATAATAAGTAGAACATCATAATGACATGAAAACCATACCGCTTATTGAATATTTATAACATATCTCGTGGTGGTATTTACATCTGTATACATATGTACATATACCAAACATCACCAAAACATGTACCAAAACATCCGCTCAACCAATTAATAAGCAAGGGTACATAGCCCACGTCTGATCCACCATCTCCCATGTAGATTCATTGGGCCAAAATTGCTTCCATTGCACTTTAACCTACTTGATTGCTCATTTCCAGAGCATGAGCACCTTTCTCTGCAATATACATTATCGTTCCTACTGGAACTATCCTTCTGGCTCCACCTGTAATACAGACTAGTCAATCATATGTTTAACATCTTTAACATACTTCTTAAGCAATGACACATGGAAAACATCATGGAATTTCATTATCGAAGGCAGTGCAAGTTGATAGGCTACTGGCCCAATCCTCTGAATATCCCTGAAAGGTTTAAAAAACCGGGCTGCCAACTTTTCACATTATCCAATCTGCAAGGATCTCTTCTTTGGTTTGATGCGCAAGTACACCTATTTCCCAACATGGAACTCCTTGAACAACCTATTTTGATCTGCGTAGTTCTTCTGTCTATCCTGTTCTAATTTCAAATTCTTCTTGATTACCTGCATTCCTCGCTCCATGTATTCCAACATGTCTGGTCTAATCAACACCCTGTTCACCAGATCACTCCAACTGATGGGAGTATTAAAACTATTCCCATACAACGCCTCAAACAGGCTCATCCTTAGTGACTCATAGTACCCATTGTTGTAAGCACACTCTGCCAGTGGAAGTTACTCTTTCCACTTCCACTTTTGATGCATCACATACATCCTCAACATGTCCTCCAATATCCTGTTGACCCTCTTTGTCTGCCCATCTATCTATGGATGATAAGATGTACTGAAGGCTAACTCTGTAGCCAAACCTCAAATAACTCCTTCTAAAACTTGGAAGTGAACTTCACATCCCTGTCTGACACAATATTATTCGAAACTCCATGCAATCTGACCACGTCCTTGATGAAGATGTGTGTTACATCACTCGCTGAGAATGTAGACTTCACTGTAATGAAGTGTGTTTCCTTTATCAACCTGCCCACCACTACCATGATGGAATCACGTTGTCTCACTGTCCTCGGCAAACCTCTTATAAATTCCATGGAAATGACCTCCCATTTCCACTCTGGAATCAGAATCAGCTATAGAAGCCCACATGGATGCTTACACTCTACCTTCATCTGCTGAAAATCCAAGCACCTAGCCAAAAACTCTGCTACATATCACTTCAAATTCGGCCAATAATATAATTTCGGCACTGTTGTTAGCATCTTCTGATATCTTGGGTGACCTAAATATGGTTTCGAATGAAACTCCCTCAATCTCGCCTTCTTGAGCTCACTACTATCTGGCACATATATCATGTCTCTAAACCTGTACTTGTACCACTAGCTGAACTCTGCTGCAACTTGTGCACAATCTCCATATACTTGACATCCTATTGACCTGCTTGCAAGATCCTATCTTGTAAATCCATCCCGTAGGGGCTCATACCTGCTATGTGATTTACATGTATCCTCCTGTTAGGAGCATTTTCGATCTTGTTGTCTTTATCTTTGATATACTTGATCTCAAAATCGAACTCATTGATCGTGGCCAGCGACTGAGCCTACCTGCAATCAAATTTGGTTGGTTAAATTGATACCACAAACCACTATGATCACTCATCAATACAAACCTCCTACCAAGAAGATATTGCCTCCACATGTTCAATGCATGTATGACCACTCCCAACTTAAGATATGTAGCGGGTTGTTCTTCTCATGCTATTTTAGTTTCTGTGACTCATAGCATACCACCTGTCCATCCTGCATAAGGACTCCCTCAATTCCTCTCTTACAAGCATATGTACATATTGCATACTCTTTTTCCACATTGGCAATATTTAACACTCATGCATGTGTCAACAACTGCTTGAGTTGCTAAAAAATGGATGCACACTCCTCTGTCTATTCAAACCTCTTACCTTTCCTTTGCAATGTTGTGATAAGATAATAAATATGCAAGGAGTTCCTGATGAACCTCCTGTAATAACTTGCTAGCCCCATGAAATATCTCACCTCATCCACATTCTTGGGAACTACCCACTCCATGATAGATCTTACCTTTTCTGGGTCCACTGCTATGACATCCTTAGAAACCACGTGTCCCAAGTAGTGTACCTCAGTCTTAAAGAATCTGCACTTGATGAGCTTAACATACAACTGATTCTCTCTCAATAATATCAAAATTGCTACTAAAATCTTGACATGCTTTTCTTCATTTTTTATAATATACCAATATATCATCAAAGAACACAATAAAAAACTTGTCCAAATACAGACACAACACACTATTCATCAAGAACATAAAGGTAGCTAGAGCATTAGTTAAACCAATGGAACTACAACAAACTCATAATGGCCATACCTGGTTCAGAAAGTTGTCTTGTAGATGTCCTCTTCTTTAGTGCGTATCCGATGATATTCGGTTCTCAGATCAATCTTCAAGAACACTGCTGCTCCCTTCAACTAATTAAGCAATTCATTAATCCTCGGTAACAGATACATGTTCTTGATGGTCACTTGATTTAATTGCTTTTAGTCATTGCCTAATGTATCCCTTGTCCAACATTTCCTTCAACTATAGCTTCAACTCTACCAACTCAGGTGTACTCATCCTGTAAGGTGCCTTTGATGCGGAGTTGCCCTTGGCACCAAGTCAATAGAAATGTCTACTTCCCTGTGAGGTGGAAACTTTGAAATATCTACAGGAAATACATCCTAAAACTGATGTAGAACTGGGTACCTGCTCAAAACATCTGCATCCTCAAATTCCTTACATTTATCACTAGAAATGTGCACTGCAAATAACACACACCCTTTCCTACGACTACGCTTGGCCTGCATAACTATCACCATTCTAACTACCGTTGCTTTCTTCTTACCTCAAAAGACTCTTTATTATCCATTGTCATCCAAGCATTCAATGGATTTGTCATAACAATACACCTTGGTTCTATGAAGGTACAACCAATCCCTGCCAAACAACATACTATATGATCACAACAGTAATACATTCAAATGTGCTGAGGTACGCATACTATTCAAATCAAATGCACAAGCTCTTACCCAATGATGAACCCACTTCTTTGTACCTATAGCCAACTACATTAACCAAGAATTTGCATGCACTTCTTTATTCAAACCACACTTATCCACCAGGTCAGGATTAACATAACTATAATTAGATCCATGGTCAATCAAAATAGAAACAACTTGATAAAAATTATTACCATCCATCTCAATGATAGATGCTTAATGGTCTATGTGTCTATTATCTAGTGCTGCATAGATCTTAGGAATACTCTTCCCAACATCTCCCACTTTCTGTGCCTCCTGAGTACTATAGATCCATGGTCTACCACCCAGATGTTGTGGGAAATATCCCCTACGATGCTCTCCTCCACAAGTCCAACATTGCAAAGGCTTCCAACCTTCATCCTTATTTTGCTCCTCATATCGAAGTCCTTGTCCTCTGTCAGATGCCTTGAACTTCTTAGATGGTGCTGCATTCTCTTTATTACCTGTACCCACCAGGAGACCTATTTCTATATGCCCCATTAGTTCTTGGAGAGTTTTGTAGAATTTTTCTACAAATCAGCTAGCTCTGATACCATGGAGAACATTTTCTACAAATCAGCTAGCTCTAATACCATGTAGAAATTTCCCACCTGTAGATCAACCTGGTAATGCAATGTACTAAAGCAAAACACTTGATCTACTTCTATAAACATTTTATCGGAAGCTTAATCAACCATGAGAAACATCAATAAGAACACATATTACTAATATGGAGAACTCAAACATACATAACACAAGATATATCCAGGGGAAAGCACCCGCTTAAAAACCCAACCATGTATTATCAATTAAGTGGAATCCTCTTCACAATACAAAAAGAATCAACTCAATAGCTATCCTGCTCTCTTTGTACTCTGACGATCTTCAATCAGAAGATGAAAATCATGGACTACCTAGGCCTCAATATATAGGCCACAAGTCCTCCAATCTCCTATAATAGATCCTTCTCCATGCAAGGAATACTTACTAGAAATATCCAAGCATCTGATAGTACACTGCCCCACATTTGATCTCAACTGGGTCTCTAACATAACTGACATGCAACAGTTACCCATGAGTGAATTCTTAGTGACCTAAAATAATAGTTGTAACATGCATGAAAGCATTAACAAACTATATTTTATTATTTTAACAACTTGTTAAAATAATCTAACTAGACTTGACTAGTTAGAACTAAGTCAACTGATTCTCTCATTATAGAACTCATACTTATTCCCTCAATCGGTGGAGGAAATTAAGGATAAATTCATTAATCAATGGGACAACTCATGTGCATGCTCACAAATACTTCAAATTCGAATTTTCTTAACTAATTAACTCGACTGAATTAATTAATTAATATTTCCAATTGCTATTAAGACCAAAATTAATTTTACTTCCTATAGATAGACTAGGGATTGCTATAAGTAGGAAGGGACCCAGAAATGCTATTTTTAGAACTTTCTATTTTTAGCAGTTTCACCTCTCACCCAATGTGGCCAATGATCTTACTGGCCAAACTGTTATTTTTCGACATGTTATTTTTAGCAGGTCTATTTTTAGCACATTCTAAATTTAACATTTCTTGTTGCACATTTTTCAACACTCCCTCTCAACAAGAAAGGCTTCCTCTCGAACTTGATCTTGTAACTCTGGAATGTTCCGCATGCAACACATCTACTTGGTCCACTTGCTCCAACAACACTTGGAACAAAAACACTCCCAACTGACCACTCTCTTGGGCTAGGAACATACTCTGATGCTGAAGCTCTACCTGCTGCTGACAAGTGCTCCCTCTCTGATATCTACACTACTGCAACATCTCCATGCATCTCGCACCATTTCACACCTCTTTGTGCCACCTAGCATTGTGCAAAACACTTGTGCCTCTCACATTGCTGAAACCTGCTATTTATACGCTGTCCTAGGATTCCCTGCACTATCGCTCTCTTTGCCGCTCCATCCGCATTTGTCTCTACCCAATCAGTCAGTTCCTGCTACTCCACATCGGGGCTCCTGTAGCAAGGTCTCATCTAAGAGGTTGGGTACCTCAAGGATCCTGCCCCTCCTCCTTGGGACGATCACTCCACATCGCCCCACCTCCTACTTGGAGGTATGACTGCATGTGATCCCTTTGTCCACCTGCCTCGAAGTTCCCCCCTACTTGAGTTCTCTGCATGAGTAGATGTCTCTACTCGATCTCCACTAAGCTTCCCCTATTGTGGCTGCTCCGTAACCTCCTGAAGCTACTGCACCAATCGTGGCTCCTCCGCAATTGTCTGAGACTTCTTCTTGCTCTACATTTTGAGAGGTAATTTACTCTCCCTCTCAACCACCAAGTATGTAGCCTTTGCCTTGCTCCTTAAGGCTTTACATGCATCTTGTACCTCAAGTGCATACAGGTTCTTGGCTAGCACACCAATCTATTTCCACTTTCTCGTCGTCACGAAATTTTCTAGAAAAAGAGCTGATTTTAAATCACCGATATCTCCCTCATCCGAACTCTGATTTTAAATCACCGATATCTCCCTCATGAAGCTCAAACCAAAATCATTACACTAAATTCTGCATTTACTTCATCGTGACTAAATAAGAGAAAAACACATCAATCAATGCATACAATAAAAACATACAACTTTATCGTACAAAAATTCAATTACTCAATATGCATACAAAAAAATTTGCAATTACCATACACAAATCAAACCACTAAACAAGCATCCAAATATTGTGCAATTATCACAAAATCCCATGGTTGGAAAATATTATATTGATTAAATCAAATTCATTTACATAACTTCAAGTTGATTTAAGATTTATGATTTTCTATTGACATGTTATAATTATTTATATTGATGCATTATTTGATACTTTTAATTTACAATCTAATAAGCAATACAAACACACAATCATAACAAGCATTGCAAATGCACAAACATTCAAACATCAAAAGCATTGCAAATACACAATCATACAAACATCCCATCAAATCTTCGTACTACACGCAAAATTATAAATACATACAAATATTGCATATGAAATTTTTATCATCATACATTGAAGATTGTAAATATCCAAACATAAAAAATTAATGTAGACACTAAATCAAGCCATATGCTAAAGAAAAGCCACACAAAATTCAAAGTACATATCAAACATGTCATCCACATTCATTATAAATACACAACTATGTAAATAAAAAGCCAAACAACAACCATTCTCATACACAGTCACAAGTACATGTCAGAAAAAGCATTGTAAAGACACACAAATACATTGAACATTACATATCAAATTTTTGTCATCACACACATAGAAAAAATTTGAATGCACAAACATAATATAGATACCAAGCACCAAGTATTAACAAAGAAAATTCTCACACATTTCAAAATACATATTAACGTGCCACCCATTCATTGTAAAACACAATCAAATATATGAAATTCAAACAATAATCATTACACTAAATTCTGCATTTAAATTCATCATCACAAAGTAATAGAAAAACCCATCAATCATTGTATGCAATAAAAATATACAACTTCATCATACAGATATTCAATCACTCAATAGGCATACAAAAATAATTGTAACTAACATACACCAACCAATCAATGTACATACAATAAAGACATACAACTTGATCATCTACAAATTGAACCGCTAAACAAGCATTGAAAAATTGTGCAATTATCACAAAAACCCATGCCTACAAAAATATCATATTGATTAAATCAAATGCATTTACATAACTTCGAGTTGATCTAAAATTTAAGATTTTCAATTTACATGTTATTATTATTTATATTGATGCATTATTTGATATTTTTAATTTACAATCCATTAAACTAAAACTATCTAGTTCTAAAATAAATAAGTAAAAGTAAATGGAAAAGTAAGGTGGAGAGAGGGACACAAACCCTTGAGGATAGTCATGGTCCATCCTCAAGAGCAATGAGAAAGGGCTTTTAGCCCTTTCAAACAAAACAATACTTTTTATTATTATAGTGGTTTTAGAGTAATTACATAATGAAGATGAAAAATAAATGAATGCCAATTTATTTTGGGTCACGATAACATAATGAATTCATGTCATGATTTCATAATGACATGTAGATAGTTCATCTATCCTAGCATGCTTGTATATTCATGTCCTTTCTTATCATGTGCCAAAAAAAAACAAATAATTATTAAAATTTAATCGTCATCTATGCCTTATTTGTAAAGTAGCAAAAGCTTTATAAAGAATCAAATTTAATAGTTTATGAAAAATAACCAGCCTAATTTTATAATTGAAAGGCAATGAATAGATTGAAAATTCATATCATGCATTGAATTTACCTTTGCACCATTTGCTCTACGTTGTGTTTCTGCAACCATGATATGCCCATGCAATATAAGTCATCTTACTCCCATATAGCCTACAACCTATTTAGAAATACTCATCAAACTAAAAAAATGTAATCAATTAAATGCAAACAGTCCCAGTGCATGATAGAGTTTGACTGCTTTAAAAATTAGAAGTAAAAGAATAAATATTTTTTCAAACTAGTAAAAGAAAAAATACAACATTAAATAAATTTATTATCAAAATCATTTTTTCTCACCAGTAAAAAAAATGAAAACACAGTAATAAATACATTTATTATCAAAATCATCACAATTATCACTGTAATTTTATTTATTACCAAACTCATCAGAACTATCATATAAGTTGAAGTTATTCTTTCAACTATTATGGATCACAGAAGCCTCAATTCAACTAACTATCATATAAATTATTAATAAATGGACATACAAGAAAACAAAGAAATCCAATATTCAATCAAGAATACCTTTGATAGATGAATCTATTATATTTACAAGGTTACAACGGTTTCAGGAGAGTCAACAACCAACAGTAAGCCCACTACTCTGTATTTATGCTGTGTAATATAATATATTAAGTTTGTATGCATATATCTGTAGTATATTATATATATCTGTGTAATATAGTATATTAAGTTTGCTTGCATGTATTTATGCTGTGGAATATAATATATAATCTAGTTGGCAATGTCTCCACCACAGTGTAAAGGTAAGGGTGTACAAGTCTCCAACACATGTAATTGTTATGAAATCCCAGATGTATTCACCATTTTTTTTTAATACAGGCAAAATATCTATCAATAATGAGTGGGAGAAATTGAAATTTATATGAATATAATCATAATAACGACAAACACTGAATGAGAGTGAGAGTGACAACTCAAAACCTCTATTCATTTCCTTCCCAAACAATCAAACGAGTCAAAATAACAAGCCAAGTTGAGGGAGAAAAAATACAAAATTACGAGATGTCGAAAGTGATTGGAGAGAAAATCAAAATATAAACCCAGAAATTTAATCTAACTAATTATGACAATGAAATTTGTGATTATCTTCTACAGAAAATTCACAATGTTAAAAAGATAGATACGACGTTTTACTATTTGGAGTGAATTGCGTACTATCGGCAGGTTCATAGGAAGCAGTGAAACATTTCAAATTGAAGTGGGGCAATGGTAATAATCACACTAAAACCCTGAGTTGAAAGCTTCTTGCCAAGCATACAGTCCCAAATCATGTGAACAACTATTTTTAGTTTTAAAAGCGAAAGGAGGCAAATAATATCTGATCTTTAAAAATGGTTAAATGCTTTTTTATGTAAATATTTTGATGAACTTAACAAATTTTTTGTTAAAAAATCTTAATGCCAACAAAATATACCACAAAATAAAAATTTAAAAATAATTAAATACAGAGAGAGCCCTGTGTTTGAGAAAATTTACCAAATTATAATGAATAAAAAAATAGTTATGGGTTTTATGTAATCTCATATATATAGGCTAATTTGGCCGTGGGTGAGATTGGATTAGACACTGAACCTCTGCATCAGTATGGAGGGTCTTTGGGAGAGCTGGAGAGGATAAAGGGGTGACCCAAATGGGGGAGCTGGAGAGGATAAAAGGGTGACCCAAATCAAATCCATATGGTCCACATGTGCCTATAGAAAAAATTGAGCCATTAAATTACAAGTCCAACATAACCCAGAAATTCAATATAAACCAAATACATTGAATCCAAATTTAAATCCAGAAATTCAATATAAACCAAATACATTGAATCCAAATTTAAATCCAGAAATACAAACAGAGGAATCTAAGCTATAGTTAGAGAGCCACAGAAGAGAAGTTAGGGAGAGCCAAGGATCTGAGCTATAGTTACAGAGGCAGCATGACCGGTGATTCCCGAACATCTGGAAGGAATACCCTCCTGAATCCAACCCCACCTCCTGAACCTACTCATTCTCGATCTTCCTGGCAGGGAATGAAAATGGTAACGAAATAATTGATATAGAATTTTGGATAATAGGTAGGTTTCAGGCTTCAGCGATGAATGATAAAATAAATCATTGAAGAGCATTGCAGGATGTAATATGCTTAACCTAGAAATAGTTAATAATTCAATAATTCAGTGCAAAACCTGAGAAACCTGAGAAATACATAGAAAGCTAGGAGAACAAAAAATTCAATGCAAGTACATTGCAATCTGAACAATCTCTTCATCACACAATCTGAACAATCTCTTCATCACACATGCAATCGACAATGACTTTAAAACAGAGTCAGTCAAGAAAATGCTTTGCTTACCTCCGAGGGACGAATCCACATGGAGAGACATGATATTTGCAAGGTTTACGGTGTTGCAGAGGATCTAATTTAGAAAACCAAGAAACCGCCTCACCATGGATGCAGAGGATCTGATTTTAAAACCAGGAAAACCGCAGGCTCTGCCAAATAAAACGCTCCCAGTGGCCATTATTCGAAGTAGGGATCTATTTTGCCGCCTCTCGTCAAGGATGCTGAAGATCTAATTTAAAAAACCAAACAACACTGCACATCTCAATTTATTTACAGGATTTAATCAATGCCATTGAATTTCCTAAAATCAAATTGATTCCTCTCTCATTCAGCTAATCTTGTTTGCAACCCACAACCCATAATCAGAGTGATCCATACAGAGAGTTTGAACATAAATTTTACCGCAATGCCTCATTTAACTGTGATCCCTGGCAGAGTTGTCTTGATTCAATATTTGATGCGCTACTTGCCTCTACCTCTGTCTCTGCCTGTCAGGGAACACAAGCATTCTGCCTCTGCATCTGCCAGAATACAAGCAGACCAGACAGACAGACACACCAAATACATGACCAAACTACATCCATACGCACACACAACATACGGAGCTCCAAACACACGAGACTAGACCACACAATGAGGAACTGCAATGCCAATGTCAATATGAACCCAAAATTTGAATAGAATTAAATCAATCAACATCCTTGACCGTTAAGATAACCTGTTCGATAAGCAACGTCACTTATCTCTCGCACTTTGCTATCACAGACAACCAATTTTACTAATCGCAGATGATGATGCGAATTCTGTTTGCAACTGACGACTCAGATTATTTATCTCTTAGATGCGGAAAGACGCTCCAGCCTTTTTCAGAGCTATACCATAAAAGCACAAAAGCACAATCCGTATCATCTAACCAACCAAAAATAGTAATAAAGCACAATCTATGTCGGCTAACTAAAAATAGTAATAAAGGCGCAATCTAAAGCACAATCCATGTTGGTTAACTAAAAATAGTAATAAAAGCGCAACCTAAAGCACAATCTATGTTGGCTAACTAAAAATAGTAATAAAAGCACAATCTAAATCATTTAGGCAAAAATAGTAATAAAAAGCATGACTTATGTCATCCAAGCAAAAATGGTAATAAAAGCACAATTCATGTCTTCCAAGCAAAAATAGTAATAAAAGCACAGTGCATGTCATCTAGGCAAAAATAGTAATAAAAGCACAATCTATGTCATCGAATCAAAAATAAAATCCACTTGTTGGTTAAATTTTTTAAAATAAGAGCATGTAGATATAGAAGAAGGGTCATCACAATAACATTTTCATACTAATTTAATCTAATTAAAATAGTCTTCAGACTCTTGAGATAACCTATGTCAATTTTCTCCTCTCATAAGCACTATGAGTTATCTTATATAAGCATTCTCCTCTGATAAGAACTATGAGATATCCTATGTCAGTGTTATACTATGGGCTTTCCCATCTTAATGGTCAATGCCTAAACTTCTATTTGTTAAACTACTCACTTTTTCATAATCAGCAAAATAGCTATGTAATTGGCAACAACTTGAAGCATGTTAAGATGAGGCTTGTGTTAACACTATTGGACACATACCTACACACGGTACCTCAAAAGCTCAAATTGTTTCCTTTACCCCTTTGCTCAACTAGCAACATTTTCTTATCATGTTCCTATCTTTTTATTTCTTCACAAAAATATCTACTACTTTTGCTACGAAATTAGTTCAAAATCACCATGATTCTCTTCCTACTCCACTTTTAATGCTTTTTTGTAGGCTTCCCTAATCTATTCTTTCATTTGCCACATTTGCTCAAAATGTCATTTATTAGTTTCTTAATACCAAAAGCCCATATTCCTAAATGTAATATCTCATATGTCAACACCTATATGTTTTAATCAAGCCCTAATACAATTGAATTAAATTCTTCATGATCACAAGTATAATATTTCGTCCAAGGCATCCAATCTTCAAATATGATATTGATGACTTCTTGGAGCATATCATAGCTATGATACCAAAATGAAATGGACCCACTTGCAATAATATTGTTCCCAATAAACAACAACAACAAACCCTTTTGCATAAAGTATACTTTAAGTCTGCTTTCTCACATCGATGCAAAGCTCGAACTCTTCCCAATTTCCTCCTTGGAACATCTCTCCTAATTATTTGCCAAGACGCTAAGCTGCGTGCTAATGCTCACAATCAAGAAACACCTAGTTTGATTGGCAAAGGAAAGAAGAAACATCAATTCTATCATTGGAGATATTATCATTTTGATAATGAATGTTGTGACTTGTAGGAAAAAATGGTCGATGCATTTCTTATTGAACAACATCGAACAACCAAGAAGTGTTGACATTAATGATGCATACCTAGATATTAATGTTAATAATTCAACCTCCACCCACCCTTAGTGGGTTCTCATGGAAAAAAGCTATTGTGAGAACAAGAATGAAGCTCTCTTCACTTAATAATTTCAAGATCAAGCAACAACTTGCACAATTAATCATAGAAGAATGGAGCTCTCTTAATTTCATAATTTCTAGATCAAGCAACAACTTGCACAATTAATCATAGACAATGGAAACAAAAAGAAACTGCTTTCTCAACAATTGATTGAAAAAATCCAAATTTCTACCACTCATCCCCATCCATATCATATTGGATGGGTTCACGAAGTAGTACCTACTTTATGTTTGTTGTGTTTTATCAGATTTTCCATTAGACCATTCATTGATACATTTGATTGTGATGTTACACCCTCATATTGTTGAGATGTGATTTTTGTCAAGCCCTACCAGTTTCACAAAAAGGCACAAAATTGTGGGTATTATAACTTCTACAAGCTCTTCAAGGATAATAAGATCTACAATGTCATCTCTTCCTTCTCTTATTCTGCATTTTCTAGAAGATACGTTATTAACCATATCAATATCCACGAGTTCAAAATGTTTGATATGTTCCAATGCGCATCCATGTCGGCATTCATCTACTTGCTTTACAGTGCTCACACTTTTGCATGGAGATGTCTTTCTAAGCACTGAGTCCAACTCCAATCCTCAACTTACTTCAGACCATGCCCTAGTTAGCATCTTCTTCATGGTTCACTTCCAACTAAGGATATGAAGGTCATATTTTTTGCATAGGTGTTTCCACAACAAAGGATTACCTTAATCTTATTAGGAGGACATTCTATAATTGAACATCATGCCCCTGCAATTATTCCATGCACTCTCATTTCAACATCCATTCTTCTAGTATCCAATCATGTTATTCCTGCCATCTTAGTTCCTATAAACAATGATGTCATTCACTAGAAAGAGTGTATAATCAATAGAAATTAGCGACATTTGTTTTTGTCAT
>APFE030710136.1:201120-214541 GCA_000404065.3 Pinus taeda | reverse complement strand
TAAATCAACCCCCCTTATCAATTTACTAGCCTAATATCTTTGATCCTAATTGGTCAGCTTATCATATTGAAAGATCTACCGAATCTGACCCGAGAGAGCCTTCTCATACCTCGTAGGGCTAGCTACGAGGTGAAATGGTTTGATGTAGCCTTGAGAGTTTGTCTATCTCAGCCTAGGTGAATTCCAAGCGCTAACAGCTACATTGGGTAGGAAAGAAATAGCATTGCAAAGCTTGAAGCCCTAATCCAAGGTCTCTAAACAACCCAAATCAGTCATCTCTTTCCACTTATAGCTAAAGGGGACTTCAAAATCATCATTCAAGCAACCCTTAGGATCCTTAATGGCACACCTCCCTCTAAGCATTCCACGAGTTGGAGAATGGAGCCTAATATGCATCAATTAGCCTCCATCATATCTCAATGAGACACCATTATCTTTGCCCACACCACGCATAAAGGCAACTCTCTGGTAGATTTCCTAGCTAATAGAGGAGTGGAAGATCACCCCCACTTCTAGGACTAGTCTCCATTCTCATCTAAATTCTCAGAATGGACTTCCAAATGCAGAAGCATTGATCACCAAGACCTACACTCCCTAGATCCGGCTGGGAAATTAAAGGTTTTGTCTTGTTAGCATTTAACACCATTATGTTAGCCCACCATAAGTGGCACTCATGCACCTTCAATTATCCCAACCCAATTGTGACTATGTCACTCCCGATGAGTCGGGATCCCCTACTCCAAATCTACTATGTGATTTCTTTGTACCACGCCCTCACAGCACATTCAATTCGAATTTCCCTTCCTTGGCGCTAGAGAATTCTCTCGTTATCTCACCCTCCCCTGCCTCATTCTTCGCCTGCCATTTTCTTGAAGTGACTCTGTCATTCTCCTTGTCATCCTCACATCCCCTTCCCAGAGAAGCATTGCCATCTTCCCTGTTATCTTGGATTTCCTCTCCTCATCCTCCCACCTACAACAATGGTCTGCAAGAGTGGAAGAGTTAGGTGAGGAGGTGGTGGTTATTGTCATGGGCATCCCCCTCGCATTGTAGGTTTTGATGAGAATTCCAAACTCTTTAACCCTGACATCCTTGCAAGCATTCAATGCATTATTGCCTCTTTGGAAGCTAATGAGAGAAGGTGCCTTAGCAGTGGGTGTTGGGCCTTAAGAAACCTACTGGCTAGGCACCTGTGGAAGCAGGAGCAAGACAAAGAGGTAGTGAAGCGAAAGGTGGTGGAAGCCAATGCCCAAGTGTACAACCTTTGCCAATTTCTACGTCAATTGTCCCAATACTTTGGCGTTTCCTTACCTCCTGCCTCACTCTCCCCTTCCTCCTCGAACTCTCAAGATGGCTCTAGTTACCACTCCTTCTCTCCCACATCTCATTACCCTTCCCTCTGGATCAATGAAATACAACTATAAGGCTAGGTGAGCTAGGATGCACAAAAGGATCAAACACAACAAGAATCGAACTCATATGGTTGCCTTATTGTGGAGGAGCAGCTAAAAGAGGCAACAATTTAGTTGAAATAGAATAAGGCACCAAAGGTTGTTGGAGGTACTACACACCTAGGACCTTCATTACTGGCACATGCAGACACTTAGAGCATGGGACTACATGCAAGATCCTTTTTGCATGATTTACTCCCTGATTTGATCCTCCTTTCACTCTGCAGCTAGCTAGTTCTTTTGCATGATTTACTCCCTGATTTGCTCCTCCTTTCACTCCACAACTATCTAGTTCTTCTGCATGATTTACTCCCTGATTTTCTCCTCCCTTCACTTCGTAACTAGCTAGTTCTCTCCAGAACTTACTGTAGGTGTTGAGTCCTCTCATTGATCATCACTATGGCGCATTACCTTGGGATCTTCACCTAGTAATGCTATATCATGAGCATTGTAACCTATTTTCTGAATCAATCATTCTTTTTTGTTCTTTCGATTCTTTTAGTATTTTTGCTCTACAAAGTTGTGTGTTCAACCTTTACTAGCTAGATTCATCTGTGCAGGTTTTCTAACACATTTACATGGTATCAGAGCCCATAGGTTGCTAGATAAAAGGTGCACCAATACTTTATTTTGCAGGTATTACAACTTGGAGATCGAATATTGACAAAAAAATGGAGTTTCCCAAAGCATCAATCCTAACACCGTACAACTATCACGAATGGAAGGACCAAATTGCTTGATACCTTCATCAGAAAGGGTTGTACATGATTACCATGGCTGCAGAAGTGGAACCCATTTTAGCCATAGAGAAATCCAAGTACCTCAACCACATGGATGAGGCCCACGGATCCATATGCATGTGCATCTCCCCAGAGTTGCAGTTTCATCTATCTGTCTGCAATACTCCCAATGAGATTTGGAAAAAGGTTGAAGAACTCTATAGGAAACAGGATGAGATGAAAGGACATCTGCTCAAAGTGGAGCTTCTCTCATTGGATCCACGAAACTATAACAAAATTCAAGACTTCTTCACTAAATATAATTATCTATTGTTGCAACTCAAGGGTTGTGGAATTGACAAATCCAAGGAGGAGAGTCGCCAAGTTCTCTCTATTATGTCAAAGCTCGGACCAGAATACTCTGTCTTTATGTCTACATTTCATTCAGTAAGGCTCGCAACAGGTGAATCCTACACTATGCCTTCTCTCAAAGAGTTCATGGAGTCCCTCAATTTTGAACAAGATAAACTCATTAGCATGGGGAAGATCAAACCTCCAAAAGCACATGCACTTGCTGTGCATGATGGTAGCCACAATAAAAATCATAGATCTGATTCAAATCAGAAAAATCAACAGCAAAAAGACAAGGGAAAATCACATTTCCATCTAAATAAGGAAGGGTACACCAAGCCCTTCAATGACTCCTCCGGCTCCAGAAATGAGAAAGGGAAGAAAGGAGACAAATACACCTACTGTCACCGAGGATTCCATCTGGAATCCTCCTACATGAAGAAACAAATTAACCAAATGACAGAAATCCTTTAGAAGCACAACCTTGGGGACCACATCCCTCAGGGCGCCAAGAAGAAAACTGAGGATCCGCCACATGGGAAAGGTAACAATTTTCATGCTTTAGTTGCAATTAACTCTTCCCCTGTGTATGGATTATAGATTCAGGTGCATCACATCATATGGCTGTTGCAAAGGAACTCTATTCCTCTTTGGATGCATGCAAAGGATCTCCCATCCTCATGGGAGATGACTCACCTATTGAGGTCACCGAAAAAGGTAGAGTGGAACTTTTACATGGAAGCTTTGAAGATGTGCTTCATGTTCCAAAAATTTCGGTAAAACTGCTTTTAGTTTATA
The DNA here is from genome assembly GCA_000404065.3 of Pinus taeda. Taxonomy (NCBI): domain Eukaryota; kingdom Viridiplantae; phylum Streptophyta; class Pinopsida; order Pinales; family Pinaceae; genus Pinus; species Pinus taeda. The sequence goes on along the minus strand of APFE030710136.1, from coordinate 211,222 downwards.
AGATCACTCATTCTAGCACCGGAAAGAGAGTGGAATTCACTCCAGATGTAGTGAACATATATGACCTACATAGCAGCTCCAAAATTGCAATCGGTGAGGTAAACAATGGAGCTAGACTGTATACATTTTCGGAATTTATTGAATCTGAATCCTCCTTATTTCTTACACATGCTGATGATAGTAGTAGGCTTTGGCACGAGAGGTTTGTTCACTTAAATTACAGGTATATGCAGCAGCTAAGCAAGCATGAGATGGTGGAAGGCTTGCCAAATATCAGTTTCTCCAAAGGAGCTTGTGAAGGGTGTGTCCTTGGCAAACATCCTAGAGAAAAGTTTGACATCGACAAGACTCACAGAGCATCCTCTCCTCTAGATCTGATCCATAGTGATCTCATGGGGCCTTTCCTCATCCTTCCATCAACAAAGCAAGGTATGTGCTTACATTTATTGATGATTTCTCACGGTATACTTGGGTGTATCTTCTCAGGGCCAAATCTGAAGTTTTTGTGCACTTTGAAGATTTCAAAGCACTAGTTGAGACATAGTCAGAGAGAAATATCAAAGGCCTCCATACAGACAATAGGGGGGAATATGTTGACACAACACTTTAGAAACTTTTCCTTGAGTCTGACATACAGTTGCAGCACACAGTTCCATACACTCCGCAGCATAACGGAGTTGCTGAGTGAAAGAACCGATCTCTCAAAGAGATGGCTTCTTGCATGATGCATGCTAAGTCACTACCTCATAAGCTATGGGCTGAAGCACTTAGTTGTGCTAACTACATCTAGAACAGATCTCCTCATAGGTTTGTCAAGGATCAGACCCCATTTGAGGCTTGGAGCGGCACTAAATCGAAGGCCACCCACTTCCGTGTTTTCGGCTCCCAAGCATGGGTCAGGATCCCCTCTCAAAAGAGGAAAGCTCTTGATCCACAAAGCATTGAGTGCATCTTTGTTGGATACCCTGATGGTGTGAATGGATACTGACTCCTGATTTCCTCTACGGACAAGCTCATCATTGAGTGAAGTGTCAAATTTGAGGAAAGTCTCTCGCATGCACCTCAATTTCCACATGCAGACATCTTTTATCTACCTCATCTTCGAGATGATGACTTGGTACACTCAGATGCAGATGCAGAGACAGAGTCTTCAAATACAAATCCAGTGCATGCATATGATGATCCACATCCAAGCCCAGATCGGGCTTCCAGAAGTGAATCAACTTCCCCTGTCATAAATCAGAGAACAAGGAGCTTAAGTGAGATATATGCACAAGACCACCCAAATGCTAGAAATGTCTTGTGGGGGATAATTCTGGTTTGCAGAGGACTAGCATAGAGTTTATTGAGCCTCCTCTTGCCCTCACTACCACTGAACCAACGCCATCCCGACATTGTCATTTGGTTCAGTCTTCTGATCCACAGTCTTATGCTGAGGCTGTTGGGCATCCCTCTTGGGAGTCCGCCATGGAGGATGAGTATAACTCCCTCCTCGAGAATCAAACCTAGGATCTGGTCCCCCTTCCTTTAGGAAGGAAACTTGTCTGATCCAAATGGGTCTACAGGACCAAGAGTGCTGCACATGGGAAAATCATCAGACAGAAAGCCATGCTAGTAGCCAAAGGCTTTGAGCAAGTGCATGGCATTGATTATGATGAGGCCTTTGCTCCAGTAGCAAAGATGGATTCCACACACCTTGCACTTGCCATTGTGGCTGCCCAGGGGTGGGAAGTACATTAGATGGATGTGAAGAATGTCTTTCTTCACGGAGACCTATATGAGGAGAGCTACATGGAGCAACCACATGGTTTCATTTAGGATTCATCTTTGGTCTGCAGACTGAAGAAGTCTCTTTACGGCCTTAAGCAGGCCCCGAGAGCTTGGTATGCGAAGATGGATTCTTTTCTCTTATCACAAAACTTCGAAAGGTGTAAGTCTAATCCAAATGTTTACATGCTCAGGACACATGATTCTCTTCTTATCTTAGTTTTGTATGTCGACGATCTCCTGATCACCGGAAGCTTGGCTTCAACCATTGTTGTAATCAAGAGGGTCTTACATGATAGGTCCTTGATGACGGACATGGGTCCATTACACTTCTTTCTTTGTCTTGAGATCAGTCAAGATGCCATAGGCATCAAACTCTCTTAGGCGAAGTATGCATGGGATCTCCTCGAGAGATTTCACATGACTGATTGCAAGCCAACACCGACTCGTTTTCTGTCTGGGGTCCGCCTCGAGGATGGAGGTGACACTCCATTAGTTGACAATACTCTCTATCAACAACTAGTGGGGAGTTTACTATACCTCACCCACTCCAGACCAGATCTCTCATATGCAATAGGGGCAGTTTCCAGATACATGCAAGAGCCACATGAGCTACACTGGAATACTGTCAAGCACATCCTCCGATATGTACAGGGCACCATCACCTTCGTGATTCATTATGTAGCAGGCACTACATTGAATCTCCTTGGCTTCACAGATTCTGATTGGGCAGGCGACAACATTGATCACAAGTCCACCTCCGGATATTCACTCAGTCTAGGGTCTGGCCCTATCTGTTGGTCGAGTAAGAAGCAAGTTGTTATTGCTCTTTCTTCAACTAAGGCCGAGTACAAAGGAGTAGTCAACATCACCATTCAAGCTCTGTGGCTACAACACTTCTTCACTGAGTTGGGCATCCAGTTCCACCAGCCGACTGTCATTTGGTGTGACAACCAGAGCACTCTCAAATTTTGCAGGGATCCAGTACAATGACAGCGGACGAAGCACATAGAGATCCATATGCACTACATCAGAGACTTAGTACATGATCAGATCATTGATTTGCAGTTCCGTCCTTCAGCAAAATAAACTGCAGACATCTTCACCAAGACATTCACTGAGTACAAGTTTCACTCTCTGCACGATCGTCTTGGAGTGAAGGACATAGTTGCTTAGCAACTGTCTTTTCTTCCTCTTTTCTTTTGATCACATTGCATTTTGAGGGGGGGGGTTCCCACGAGGTTTTCACTCTTTCCTCAATTTTAGTACAAGTTGCAATGTATTTTGGGTGACCTTTGGCCTTAGTTGCCAGGGCCCATTTTCTATTTTTCCCCATAGTGGTGTTTAGGGGGGCTGTTGGAGGTACTACACACCTAGGACCTTCATTACTGGCACATGCGGACACTTAGTTAGAGCATGGGACTACATGCAATATCCTTTCTGCATGATTTACTCCCTAATTTGCTCCTCCTTTCACTCCATAATTGGCTAGTTCTTCTGCATGATTTACTCCCTAATTTGCTCCTCCTTTCACTCCGCAATTGGCTAGTTCTTCTGCATGATTTACTCCCTGATTTGCTCCTCCTTTCACTTTGGAACTGGCTAGTTCTTATGCATGATTTACCCCCTGATTTGCTCCTCCTTTCACTTTGCAACTGGCTAGTTCTCTCCGAAACTTGTTGTAGGTGTTGAGTCCTCTCCTTGATCACCACTATGGCGCATTACCTTGGGATCTTCACCCAATAATGCTATATCATGAGCATTGTAACCTATTTTCTGGATCAATCATTCTTTTTTGTTATTTTCATTCTTTTAGTGTTTTTGCTTTGCAAAGATGTGTGTTCAACCTTTACTAGCTAGATTCATCTGTGCAAATTTTCTAACACATTTACAAAGGTCGCTTTGAATCCCAAAGGCAAGCAAGTGGTCTAACTTGTCAATTCTTGTCTTTCTTATCAGCTTTATCAGGAAAAACATCACAAGCGCTTTTGTATTTCGGTTATTAGTTTTTTATGTTACTCTCTCTTGCACTGTCCATGGACTAAGTTTTTTTTGACTCATGCTTTTATGTAGGGACCTTCTGCTTTCCCCTTGATGAACAATGGGTCTCATTTATATTATCACAAACATTACTATGACTCTATAACTTATGTACATCATTTTGCTAATATAAAGTCCCCTACTTGCTTAAAAAAAATCATCATTCTCGAAAGGAAATTGATTAAAATATAATCATAATATTACTATTTTCCTAGTTCATGATTACTCTTGTTAGAGCATATATCTTATATTGAATTGTAAAAAGCTTGATGTACAAATAAAATGATGGTGTCTTGAAACTCGACTAAAGTTAAATAGAGATTAAAGAAAGCTAGTTAGTAATATCAAGTAATTATATAATTAAGTTAGAAGATATGAGGACCATTACATTTACGGGGAGTTGAGGTTAGGTTACTAGATCCGAGGGCCATTAAATTCGGGAGGACTTAAGGAGATATGTGTAGTCAATCATATGTTGGGAGTGGTGGATATCCTTGACCCACGGGAGGACTTAAGGAGATATGTGTAGTCAATCATATGTTGGAGTGGTGGATATCCTTTTCCCACGTGTTCAAAGCATTTAAATATATGATATTACGAAGATAATGTTGTGGTATTGATAATGTGGAAGGAGGCCATGCCATATTCACACCAAAACTCACGAGGGAGGGGCCACGATGTGTTTGTATGGATGTGATAATGAGGCTACATCCATGCCCATGCCCATGCCCATGCCCATGCTCATACTCATACTCACCCTCACCATATATTTGGGATGGTAACATCGTGGTCAAATTCCGAGATAATTGTATTTTATGAGATCAAAATTTGAATTTGTAAATTTGAGAAAGTGGATTGTTCCATACAGACTTTTTGTGTAGTTTATATGGTACGTTACCTTTACAAATTGATGGACTTTGATACCAAGATAACTTTTTGGTTAAATTATTGAGTTGTCAAAGAGAGAGAAGAAATGAATTAATTTTTATTGTGAAACTGGGAGATTTCATCCACATGTTCTTTTATCGGATGTTGATGTTTGTGTTTAAGAGTCAGAAGAACGTGGTGATTAGTTAAAAAATGTGTTTAGAGGGAATAGGGGCAGTAAGAGTAAAGTTTTGTCATTTGTCGTCAGTGTGGCGCGACTGAGCGAATTGATTAGATATGAATGGAGGGAGGGGAGAGTTTAGCCATCTTTTTCTCATGCTCCGTGTGTAAAACGAAATAGTTGTCGTTTCTTGACCCAACTCTGCTTTCTACAATTAACAAAATCTTTTTGCTCTCCGCGGACGGCCAAGTCGGTGGACGGTGACGTTGAGCTGAAACCCACCCTTCACATGTGATGGGGACATTACCAATGTGAAACCAAGATGGCGATGACATGGCACAGGCCACGTGGCAGCGCGTCCACCCGGAAGAGAAAAGATTAGGTAGTTGCACGTGCGAATAAGTCAAAGGCCTCACGACGTGCGCCGCCAAATATGGAGACTTGACGTGCGGTCGTCGACTTGTTTGGCCTCCTCACGTTTTTTCTTTTGTATAGGAAAGGGGGAGTGCGACTCGCGAGTAAGTGGCCGCCTTGCACCGGCAGAGAGGCGTGGCGTCAAAAGGGCGAAGCTGCCTGACATTGAAACAAGCTTGACCTCCGCTCTCCTCTCTCTACAGTAATAATAATAATATTCGTCACATGGAAACGCCAAGTCGAGGGGCAACATCTTCTGGAAAGTCGGCCCCAAGAACTATGACTCCGTCAAATGTTGACGTCATATTGACTGTGAACTTCCTTTCTTTCCGCTATCCCGTGTCCTGAAAACCGTGGTTTTCAACACTAGTATCGCACGCGGTTATCGTATTCCTGATCTTCACTCCACATTAACAATTTATTTATTTATTTATTTTTTTTTCTTTCCTTGGCCGGAATCCGGGATTGGTAAAAAGAATTCCGTTATATTTTATTTTTTATTGCTTAAAATGGGGTTTTGATTGTATATATAAATTTTGGCACTCATATAGTATGGTGGAGAGTTTTGGGATTTCAAAATATTTCTACCCCATTTTAGACCGGAAAGGTAACACAAGTAGACTACGGGTTTGTCTTCAGCACTGCCGTAAGGCGGTCGCTCATCGGTGGTCCGTGTCTTGCCGCGTCCGCCAGCTCCATGTATTTGACAAGGCAATGAAACCTCTTTTTCCAGGAAATTCTCACGCCAGCAATGACATCCGCAGCGCCCCAGATGCCTTTTAATACGCGCTTCCTCTCTTCTGCCCAAACTTCAATCTTCCCTCTTTTGCTCTGCTCTCATTTCTCCCACACGCCTTGTAATTTTCTTCATCTTTCTCGGGATTGTCTACTGTGTTTTATTTGATTTCTTAGAGACCTGAAAGGGCATTTTAATCTGTTGCGTTGTATGGAAGCAGTGGGGTTGAGTCTTGCCGGGAACGGAAGTTACAGAGAGCTTTTGGATACTTTTCTGAAGCAAAAGTGTAGAAGAAAAGGCGATTTCATGGCGGACGCTCCAAGGGTTGATAGACTTGGCGGTATCGATCTGTCAGTCAAGCTTGAAGAGACGGAGAATGAGGAGAAATTGATGACCGACAGAGAGTCTGAAAATGAGATTAAAAATGGCGTGGTGGATTTCTTCTCTGAGAAGGCTGTTCGAGGTCTGGGCTTCGAATTCCGGCCCTCACCTGGCGATGGAGCGCCCTCTGTGGCTAGTCTTGGCGAGGGGTTGCGTCTCGGTTCGCAGAAAACTGAGAACAAAGAAGAAGGGCCCTCCTCCTCCTCCTCCAAGGGATTTAACCTTTCGGTAAGAGAAAAGTCTCTTAAATTTATTGGCATGTCCTTGTGCCTGATGCTTGCAACTTGCAACATTATACTCATCATTTATTTATATATATGTATTGCCGACTGAATTACAGCTATTGCCTGCCAACACGGGAAGCGATCGTTCAACTGTAGAAGACGGGATGTCACCTGTTCGTTCGCAGGAGCCTTCCAATCCGGATGAAGGGGAGCCCAAGAGCGAGGTAAATCTAAATCTAAATCTTATTAGAGCGTTTGAATTGTTTTTTGATGATGAAAAACTTTTAAGGGTTTAATTTTTCTTAATTACGTTAAATGTATCTTAAAGCATATGTACGTTTCTTGGTTGTAGTTGATGATGTTACAAGTGGAGCTCAACCGTATGAACGAAGAAAACCAGAGGCTAAGATTGATGTTGAACTACGTAAGCAAGAACTACGGTAACCTGCAGATGCACCTTATGTCCGTTATGCAGCAACAACCTCCGCCAGAGAAGGTATTCATTGAGAAGCTTAAAAACTCTTGCGTAGTTTTGTTGAAACTTTGAGTTTTGCAATGAAATATCTTGTCCTCTTTTTTTTGAAAGGTGGAAGAGAAATTGAATGGATCGTCGGAGGGAGTGAAGGTGGATGTAGCCGGCCCCGTGCAACGACAGTTTTTGGATCTCGTACCCATCTCGAGCCACGGGACCGATTCCCAACATTCTCTCTCCTCCGATACCCGGGATGCTGACGATGTTGAAGAGACCGCTAAGTCCATTAACAATGAAGTCCTCTCAAAGAAACGCGACGTGGCCACCGCTAATTCCACGGATAAGCCACGTACTTGTGATGTCCGAGTCCAACAACAGCAACAACAACCTGGTACCGATCCTGCTGCTAATTCGTCCACTGCTTTGAACGCCCAAGAAAAGGGCCACCCCGATAGCCCCGATCACGAGTCCTGGACTGCTAACAAGGCGCAGAAAGTGGCCAATAAGTGCGCTGTTGATCAAACCGAAGCCACCATCAGAAAAGCCAGAGTTTCAGTCCGGGCCAGATCCGAGGCTCCCATGGTAATTAATTGCTCAGCCCCATCTTTTTTCTCCATCTACATTTCAGATGGACAGATTAAGTAATAAATTGATTGCTCATCCATTTTGTTTTATTTTTTGGTTGACTTTTCTAATCAATTATTCTAGTTCATGGTTCATCAATGGTTAATTCATCAATGATTAATCTGGAAAAACAATCTCAAAATCGATGCTTTTCTGGAATTAATTTGTTTCAGTTTTGGTACATGTTTAGATAAGCGATGGGTGCCAATGGAGAAAATACGGGCAGAAGATGGCAAAGGGCAATCCATGCCCGAGGGCGTACTACCGATGCACGATGGCTGTTGGCTGCCCCGTTCGCAAACAGGTGCTTTTCCATCCATCGATAAAATTTGTATGTACATCATCTATGAATCATTATAAGTGGTCTAACTATAATATTCATTGTTTTCCTTCAGGTTCAGAGGTGCGCGGAGGACAGGTCAGTTCTGGTAACAACATACGAGGGAAGTCATAATCACCCGCTACCGCCTGCAGCTACAGCCATGGCATCAACCACGTCAGCAGCTGCCTGCATGCTTCTTTCAGGCTCTACAACAAGCAACGACGGAGGCTTCAATTCGAGTTTCATGCAGGCCGCCGCAGGGAGCCTAATGTCGTGCTCACCCGCCTCCATGGCCACCATCTCCGCCTCCGCTCCATTTCCTACTGTCACGCTCGACCTAACGCAAAACCCTAACCCTAATATGTATCATCGACAGCCCTCCGGCTTCCCCATGCCCCTCGGAGGTTTCCAACAACTACCCTCACACCCACCTCAAATCTTCTCCCACTCCCTCTTCAATACTTCCAAATTCGCTCCCCTCAGCGGTCAGCAGTTCGATCCGCAGCAACAGCAGGTACCCCACTTTTCAGGTCACCCGATGCAGCAGCAGACTCATATGCCGGTGCCCATTTCTCAATACAAAGCACCACAATCGTCTCTAATGGACACTGTTAGTGCAATTACAACAGATCCCAACTTCACTGCCGCCCTTGCAGCTGCCATCACGTCAATAATTAGCGGCCAGTCCAACAACGCCAACACTATTCCATCGCAGGCTCCTCCCTGTGCCAGGGCTGATAATCCTGCATCGGCTAAATTGCTCCAGTGATTCTTAGACCATAATTTATCTTCTGCCATGGAGGACCAATCTTTTTGCAGAGGGATTCAAATTCTTTGCAGATGTAACAGTTGTGTCTGTCTGCGGAGACGGTCATTCGGTGGAGTAACATGATTTGTTGAGAGGTCATTACAAGTGCAGGAGTAGCAATTTGGAGTACATGTTGTGTTGATAGTCATCAGTATAGAGCAGAGGCCAAACATTCTTTCATACACAGGGTTTTCTCCAGAGTTTGTATCTGGTTGGAACACAGCTAATATATACATAACTTTTCAAAGAAGAACAAGGAGAGAGAGGTACTGGCTTTGTGAATAGGCGTGTCATATCACATTCTTTTCAGCTGTATCCCACTTAAACTTGAGGTCACAGGCCTATCCTGAAATACCACTACACTACATCTTGGCTGCCATTACTTTAAATGACAAAGGCTATTGTGAATATGCTAGGAGATCACTGTTACCTTCAGATCCAGAGCTATATAGTTTGCTATTTTTGCATAATTTATTTGTTTAGAGGTTTACAAAATGTATGGTCAGACATAGCGGTAATCATCAATTTTTTTTTGACAACTAAGAATAATGGGCGATCCTTGATATAGTAGCAGCATGGCTTCTGATGTCTTCCAATTATTTTCTATCTTTGGGCCTTTTGAAATTATTGATAAGTAAATGCCTCATAAGTCCGAGTTTTAGAATATCAGATATAACCAGATTGCTATATAAACTCGAAATATCTTACACAGCTATCTAGGTAACTCGAAATATCTTACACAGCTATCTAGGTAACTTAGCGCATTAAATCTTGGAATGCGAAAGAAATGTTTATTGGTTAATTATTGAATGGGCAATAGAAGCAGCATCTGCATGCACGCAGGCATCATCATCATCCAAATAAATATTTGGACACAGATAAAAGCAGGGTCTAAATTTTAAAGTTTGGTGGATACTTAACAATAAACCGTGATTGATAAATATACTTTATAATTGTTTAGGTGGAAATGTCTACATTAACATATTTAATATATTGAGAAGAATGGACATAGCGGACGGCTGCAATGTACACACATGGAAAATCATTACTACTCCATCCTTTCCTTGTTTGTTTGAATTGTAAAGCTATTCTGTTATAGATTTCTTCATGTTTTCTAAATTTTTCCATTTTCATTGGCTAATTTGATTCTTTCATCTTATAACTTTTTCCATTTTCAGATTAAAAAACAACACTTTCCTTTTTCACCATTTAATTTGAACCTTCATTTTATATATATTTTTATTTTTATTTTTACTTTCATTTTAT